>QZGG01000384.1:0-151061 GCA_006409495.1 Sedum album
ATAGAAAAAAGAGGATAAACTTGGAGCATTTTCATTGTGATATCTTATCCATTTTGTTGTTTTAAGATAATAATATAATAAACGGAAAAGGATCAGGCGAGTATTTTTCTAAAATAAATATTAACGTAATTATTTGTTATAATCTTTCATGAAACAATTGTTATTTTAATAAATAATATTTAAAGGAACTAATAATAGGTAATTAAAATTAAAAATAGCAACGTAATAATGAAAAATAAGAAAATAAAAATAGGTAAGAGTCGGCTGTCGTAAAGGACACGTGTCGAAAAGGGAGTGGGAGTCGAGGCAGTGGATGGCAGAGGCCATGTTGATGGACGGTGGAGCTCCATTGCGCGTGAAGATTCCCAAGTCTAATTTGACTGTAGAGGCGTGACAGATGAATTAGAATATGCCACGTGTCATACATCACGGGATTGTCACGGATATCTTGAGCTTTGTTTTTGGATTTGAGCTTTTTATGGCTGTTTTGACGTCCACGGAAAGTGAGATATACGGATTTCGAGTTAGGATGAAATATCCGACAACTTTGGACACGTGTCATATGATTACAGTTTCCTTACTGCCACCTTTCATTAAAAATCTAGTTGTGGCATTATTTTCGATTTAGATTTTTTACAAGATTTCATAGATTAAATACTCCCTCCGTCCCATTATTAATGTCCCATTTCCTTTTTGGGTGTCCCAAAATCATCTTCCCATTTTTAAAACTTACCATAAATGAACATGTCTTTTTTAGTTTTCCACCACATATTTCTCCTCTCTCTTCTTTTTTCACCACTTATTATCTATCAAATCACTTTTTTTCTCTTTCCTTACCACACAACTATCTTTTTTAATTATTTTTTCTTTCATTTTAAAAACCGTGCAAAGAACCAAATGGGACATAAATTATGGGACGGAGGGAGTATCAAGCAATTTGATACAATGATCGTGAAACTTAAAAAAGTATAGAGATCATTCATTCGATTTCTGCTCAAAATTTGAGATTCAAACTCGATTAAAATGGGGACAAAGATCTCGACACTTAGATTATCAAAACATGTTATTGATATCGAGACTTACGTACCACAGTAGTACATTATACTTGGTAAATAGATATGGACATAACGATGAACTGGAAGTGTCTATATACATCTACAGAGTTATTACTTATGATAACTGAAAGGGATATATAGTGCTGAAGTTCACTTCATTGGTAATATGAGCCTTTAGCTGATTTTCTTTTCATCGCCCAACTGCATCCTCGCGCAATACTCGAACAAACTCCCGTCGAAACATCGCCTTACAGCCTCTTTGGATAGGAATCCCTCGTCATCCCTTGCAAGGGCGTATAGCAAGATCCATTCTAGTTTAGCTGCAAGCCTGAGGCGAACAATGGTGCATTATTAGTTTACTCTATGATATCGAATTTGTGTATTCAGAAGTTATATAAATTGGCAATATGAGCTCCAAATGTTCTAAACTATAACTATGGCATGCGTTGACAAGGGCATACCAGCCAAAGAAATCCCAAGCAACTCGGTTGCCTTCAGTCATTGACCAAAGCTCTCCAAATGTAAGCTTGTCCGGAACTGTCTGAGCGTACTTGCTAAACATATTCTCGAGATTAACTGGAATGTACCTGAAATGCAGTATTCATGAAACAGATTTAGGTACAGAATTTCTCATACAACTACTGTCCCTATCCCGATAGCATGTAAGCGTATGGTTAGTAATTTACCTCCCCTCGGTGTCATATGTCCCAGAGTCACTCCCATGTTTCGATTTATGGATGTTATATATGTAAATGGGGAACAATGGAGATGGAAACCAACTCTGAAACACCAAACAGAACAATTGAGGCAAGTTAGTCGTATGAGATTCGCAGCTACAAAACTGTTCTTAATGTAAATATCTTACCGGTTGAGTAGCATAGCTCAAACCTACATTGACGAAGACAGACATAATAAGGGAAATAACGACATTGAATCCAACCGCCCTGAATCCTGAACATACAAAAAAAATAAACGAGAAAAGTACAACATTAGCTTCGCATTGCAAGGAAAAACCTTGAAATGTGTTTGAGGGAATTTGTATATCATAGTTTTGTCAATACATACCAGCATAAGTTTCCCATGGGTATACAATTCCATCATCGTTTTGATCAAAGAAAGCGGCGTGTTGCTGAAGCACGGTCAAGTTATAATGTCGATGACCTAACGTTCCATTCGGATGTTCACTGTCTGGTGCCACTAATGCCCTTGGAACATCTAAGCAAGCAATGTAAAGGACTTCCTTAACATACATAAAATTTACTACATGGGAATTTAGTATGTTAGGGTAAGATTCACCATGCAAATAATACATTCATTTTTCAGTTATATTTGGAGACAAAGCAAATCAAAAGTGATTTTATGGATCTAGCTAGATAGTGTAATATTTTTATTCCCGTTTTACTTGGATTCTGATAAAGCGCAGCTTCGAAACGACTTCATTTGATAAAAAGTTTTGGCAAAATTACGTAATAGGATTCAGATCCCGTTTTACACTTGACAACATAATTTAGAGCATTGTATTTTAATCTCAATTGTTAAATTCCGCAAAATCCTAAATTCAGATTTGTTCCAACTTTTTCATGCTTTGTATATATAATCTTATACTGTATCAAGAGTTTGTTATATAAAAAAATGATGAGATCGAATCCTCACAAGGCTTAGGAAGCGATGTTTCCAAGTCGGTTCGGACCCTCCTCTCGTACGTGACCGGAGCATTTCTGGCTTCCGTGGCCATTGCATGCACTTCCTCCGCCGTGGACATTGCCATATGTACGTGAATGTCACTGATCACTATGTGTCTTGCAAGCTGGGATGATGAGATTTATACATCAAAATCGGAGTCTAAGGAACAATTTATTACAATGTTAGGACATGTCACACGGTGGAGGAAGCGTGGCATGCATGCATGCGAGATGCTACCATGTCCTGTTTAATGAACCATCTCTCGTGTGTCATCTAACTTGTTGCCTTCTCCACGAGACACTTGTCCAGTTGTTCCGTTTCTTACGCATACCATCTTGGAGACACATGTTCTGTTAGTATCCGGAAGTTCGGTATGCACCGATTCCAATGCTTCTAGCACAAGTCATTTAGGTTATACTATTTGAGTCAGTGTTACGACTCAAGTTAATCATCAATGCAGGGTATAAAGGACTGATTGAAGAAGGGACACTATGCACCATATATTAGTAGCATATGCAAAATAGTCGATCCAGAGATTTCCTTGTTTTTCCTGGTTTGACTGAACTTTTGGTTGTTATTCAGACATTGAAAAGTCTTTGGTCCTGCTTTCTTAAATGTTAGAATGCTTACAAAAGTCTTAAGAAAATTTTGCGACAATATTAACGGTCTAAAAAACTCTCATCTGAAATCTCACTTTCAGCTTTGAATGCCAAGACCTCAGGACTGCTTTGAAGTCTGGTTTTACATTTTCCATTACTGCATTTGACGCTATTTTTTCAGTCAACTGAGAATATCTTTTGAATATCTTTAACGAATGATGTCTGCTCAGTTTTTTATATATAGACAGCCTTTCTAGACATCTTCTTGTTAGTGTAGTGTAAATGCTTCCTGTAGTTTGCTGTGTATACTATATTTTGAAAGCTATGGAGAAAGCAAGTAAAAGTGTGCAAATGAAGCGGATAAGGAGTGAGCTCATACATGGGAGGGATTTAGCTAGTCGACTAAGAAGCCATATCAAAAATAGTTCCTTGTCTTCTCAGGAACCTACTCGACTTTTTCTTGAGGAAATTGTCAATTCATTCAACTTATCTATAAACTTGCTGACTTCACCTGGACTACCAAACCACCAGCCATTTTTAAGTACAGATAGATATGTCAAAGATAACTCTGTGCGCAAAGATGCAGATTGCGCGCTTGGAGCTCAATGTAACAAAAATAAGTCCAAGAAGAGGTGATTATTACTTTAGTGTTGATATTTGTATTAGTCTCAGTTGAAGTCATCTAACGTTATATTAACAGCAGGAAATGTCCTAAGCGAGTAACACAGGTTACGTTACCGGAAGGAGCAGGACTCGAAACAGCTCTTGAGGATGGACATAGTTGGAGAAAATATGGGCAGAAAGACATCCTTGGATCCAAATATCCAAGGTAAGAATTTCTGTGTTCCATCCAACAACAAACATGTTATTTCCTTCTCCTAAATTATGGCATAATTATTTACACCGCAGAGGGCACTACAAATGCGCGCACAAAACTACAAAAGGTTGTCTAGCCAGGAAACATGTCCAGCGAACAGATGATCATGGTCCACCTATTTTCAACATTACTTACTGTGGAGTTCACACTTGCAGCCAAATCCAACAGCAGGTGAGCAACTCCCAGTTATCATCATCACCAGAACCACTTCCAAGCATCCCTAAGGATGATATAGCCTTTTCGGACACCATATGCATTGAGCATGTAGTCTCTCAGACCATTCCTTACATAAGCAACCAGTTCAACCACATGGACATGGTGTTTCTAAACTACTCAATGTCATTTGATGTGGGATACAACCATCCAACATTTCCTACAGCCACAACTTGGTTTGCTGACAATGTTGAAGTGCCCTCATCCATAATGTCACGGCAGATCCATTTGCTGAAGTTGTCAGCTGGGATGATTCTATCTTTGAATATTATGATAGAATGGATCTCCTTCCACCAAATGTAGAAAAGCTATGGTGAACCTCTTAAGGTACTTTCTAGAGACAACTGAACTTATCTGTCTGCATTTCAATAAACTGGTTGTAATACAAGTCTGTCAAGCTCCAGTGGGAGATAATCTAAAGATTAGCTTTACAGTCTTCATTGGCCCTCTAAATATGAAAAACTGTATAAATTACATCAGACATCCAATGCCTACTCTTCTCTTCTGAAAAACGGATGACTATGAGCTCTTCCGAAATGAAGACTGTCTAGCCGCTCCTTGATGGAGAATTAATATCTGTCATCTGTCCTAGTCTATTTTTGTATGTTTAGCGTAGTTAATTCATGAACTTCCTGCAGTTGGGAGCTTTACATAGGCACGGGACTCTTGAATCATCATTCTCATCCGTGTCAAACAAATAGTCATACCTGCAACAGAAACACACCAAGTTCACCATTTGAAGCATGTGCCATTATATGTAAACACTAATTCATGCGTGAGTCAACTCTTGGGACCAACTGATTCAGAAAAATGTTGTGCATCTGTGAATAAAAGAAAATTGAAGATATACGTAAGTTCGTCTCCGATGGAAACGTTTGTCTTTGCTATAAGCACAATGCGCGACTCATTGTCTCCTACGCTCATGATCCGTGCATAGCAGTTTGGCATACACTGTTTATAAAATAAAAAAAGTCATGCAATTAGGTAAAGCGACAACCAGCCAAATATTGAATTCAAAGTCATAGTACTAAAGGGAGTGCCTGTAAGAATTTAAAGCTTCTAAGTTCACATGCTCGCTAAGAACTAATGTTAGCAGTTTACTAGTGCTACAGAAGCAGGAAAGCCAGGTGACTAACAGCAAAGGTACTTAATAGCTTTTCTTTTCAATCAAGTAAATGTATATCAATGCTGAACAGCAGAAAAAGCCAGGAACAAGAATCATAAAATATCACTTAGGGCCTTCAGACCTGACAGGATTAGATGAACTAAGCCTTAGAAAAAGAGGACTCACATATGGAGCTCTACTAATAGAAATAGCAGTCAGACAGGGTAGCTTTCATTTGAACTTACTGAATGGTTGATAAGCCGGGCTATGTTTCCCTTGTCGGTAGCATCTACGACCACCTCCTCGCTGATCTTAAACAGCTGCAGACCAAAATTTGCAACAAAATGAACATTCAAAAGGAGAGAAGAATGTCCTCCGGATACAGTTATATCACTTAAGGTAAATAGCTCAGACTAAACAAATAGGCCGTATGAACCCCAAAGGACCATCAAAGTCAATTATCTTAGCAATTTATTCCCTTTCAGTACGACCACGTAAGTGCTGAGACTCACATAACAATCTTTGCCTTCCTTTCGATATTTTATTTCCCTCAAATCTGCAACACTTCGCCTGACTTGCTCCCCTCGGTATTCCAGAACCTGCAAAAACAAGTGTAATAGTTGGCAGCTGCAGAACAACGATGGTTCTGAACGAAGACTGTACGGATAACTGATAAGAAATTAATATTAATAGGAGATTAGCATGCATGGAGATACAAAATATGACCTAAAGATTACTCTCTTAAAGTTGGGGCAGGCGCAGGCACATACCATTTATCCTGGTTTATTATAGTTTATACTTACAAAGAGCATCCAACTTTAATCATCATAGCTATGCAACATTTTAAGAACTAACTTATGGTTATCCTCATTGTCATGTCACAAGGTGAATCTCATAGGCTCATAGCTACATACCATTTCTCCTTCTTGGATAGCTCTGCGAGCGAAAAGACCCCAACCATGAATTCCCGATCGGCCAAAGCAGACCCGGTCATTTTCAGTTTTCTGGAAACAAAAGACGTCGAATTATAGAGATTTAAACCCGATGATAGAGAAATACCATAGAACTAAAGAGAAAGTCCTGCCTGCAGGTAATACAGTCGTTCCCTGAAAGACGAAAATGATTCTGGTTCCTCCAATATCTATTAATAGAAAAACATAGGAATGCCAAAATTATAAATACATCATTATTCTCTGCCAAAAATGAAAAAGATAAAAAACCGGAAGCTTGCCTTCAATGTATTCAAACTATCTATCCTCTCAAGCGTATGTTGGCGAGGCCCCATTACTCTGTGTGATATAGCGTGGCCCTTGGTTTTCTGATAGAATCAGCAGATAGAGATATAATTTTATTACTCAAACGTCATAAAACTCAAGTCTCAGATAACTCGATTTCAAATGTCATCTTAAGAGAACAATTTGCATGGTCAATCAAGATTACATTTGAAATGCATATTATACTTCACATGCCCTTTGACACAAACCATAGAATATCAACTCTCCTAACTATATGAAGATGGCAACCAGAAATAAAATCACCCAAGTAAGAGTTGCACAAATACTTCATGATTTGGCTTTGATGCACCACAATAATATCTGGTGAAGAAATGTTCAAAAAACAAACAGAATAATTTCTGTTACCTACCTCTTTTTTTAATCTTGTGAATACGCGGCATCTAGCAGCAGAAAAAGAATCAATAACTACATCTGCTTCTGCTATCGTTGACTCTACATGTTCAGTCTTATTAGTCGAGATTAGCCTTGATCCAGCTTTCTTCTTATTCTGAAGAAGGCTTTTTGTTGAAAAAACACCTAAAGGAGACTGTACTATTAATACTGTATCTGGATTTGGGGTCCTGCACAAAGCACATAAAATTAACATATAAATATACGATACGAACGACAATTAGGATGCGACATTGACCACCTTGACTAAGATGGTTACCACTAATACAGTTTTTTTGAAAAGAAACAGAAACCCCCAACATAAAGTAATTAACAAACCTGTGATAAGCACAGTAAGAAATCATTTTCGTAGTTTGGCGTCCATTTTTCTCCGAGCAATGAAGCTGCAGGGCATCATAGTGAGCCTTGCAAGATACCAAGTGAAAGATGACTAAACAGAAATAGTGACTTCCATTATAGACTTACCTCCATGCGATAACCTGCTCTTGATGCACACATTGCGTGGTAATATGTCGAGCATTTACAGCATTGCATACATGAACCGTGAATTTGGTTGCATATGACACAAATCTAAAAGGGATGAAAACAAAAGAAACTTGAAGACCAGAATCCATGCCATATTTAACGTTCACATACTAGAGCAAGACTGCCGAATAAATAACAAAGTAAACATTATTGATTTATTGTCCCTCTTCATTCTTTTAGAACAAATTTGAACGATGATTTTATTTGATAACAAGAAGGCTGGTATATTGTGCCATTACCTTTACAAAAGAATTTGACGGTATACTTAGTATCCCAGTAGCTGGCTCCATTTTCTCGTCACTTTTGAAGGAGACTTCAGGACGAAACCACGCACAAGTAACATGAACCCACAGTGTCTCAACATCAGTAGCCTTCAGTGCACCACCTGAATTGAAGATAAATCAATAGTAAGATAGAAGCACAAATGAATATCATCATACTGATAGACTGGCAAAACAAATAATATATACTCCAGCAGAAGAGTTGTTCACCCTCAAAACTGGCAAAGTCAATAAGAATGTATTATAATTGAATATAGCAGAACTTGTTCCTAATTGAATATTATTATTGTGTTTCACCCTCATAAAATGTAACATAACAGAGATCTAAATCCAAATGACGACAGTTAAAAGATTCCTTGCCAAAATCCTCAGGGAACAGAAGTTGAGTTCATGTTTAGCCCATTTGCAGATATGAATAAAAATTCAATGCATATGAACACCAATGAATGTGTAGCTAATCTCATCCATAAGTATGTCTTTTACCCTTTCCTGTCATGTAAGCCTTCCGAAGCAAAATAAATAAATTGGTTCAAAAACAAAACACATGCCTTTCACGGGGCAAAGGCAGCACTCTCGCTTTACTTCAGGCGTTTCACATGCTCTGCACACCCATGAAGTAAAATCTTGAACATTCCTTGCTCCATAACATTCTTGATGAACAGCTATCTGACACCTGTGGAAAAAAGTATAAGGCGTAAAGGCATGCATATGGCACAATGCAAATTCAGAATGTTCTTTCCCCACCAATGTCTGACAAACGTGTCTTATAGTACTCCCGTAACTGAAAACCAAAGTTCAATAAAACTGCAAAATCTTTACATAGTTGGAAAAAAAGACTACAGCGGCCAATGTTGTCATGAACTGTAATAACAGGTCAATTACGCTAATACAGATAAGGGTAAGCATTTGAAAACTGTTTTAATGCAATAAGCAAGGTTAATGACATTGGAAATTAATGCTTAGAAGTCAAACCCCTCATACCTGTTGCAGATTATAATCTTGTTGTAATCCCAATCCTCCACCCACCTACATATCGCGCATCTTTCTGTAGTCCACTTGACTAGAACAGGCTCATATGTCTCTGATAATTTGGTTACACCCAAGTTATTTTAGCTGAACAATTTAAAGTGTAATTCGACAAATATAACTATATAAGTATAAGCCAAAGGAAAAAAGGCCTACCACGCAAAAAAGCCAATAACTTGTTCTTCCGTTCCTTCATGGATGGCTTTCTAGCAGGCCCATTTGAAGTAATATTGTTTGCGTGGGATTCTGCTATCTGTAGCATCTGTTATTCCATACGTCAATTATAAGCAGTTAGCAAAAATAGACCACTTCAAAAAGTAAATGTATTTTCCATTAAAATTCAAAAGAGAGTTTTTCCAGACATATGCATTGATGATATTGTCAGTATTGCGGAGTTTATTGCTACATTATATGGGGATGTGAATAACAGAGGAGGTACAAACCCATTGTTCTAAGGAGAGCATGGAGCCTTTAACCTTGACACTAGTCTTCCAATTTTTTGATTTTGATCCCGTATGTCGCTCCCATTCACTTAGATTTATCTTTACGGATCCACATGCACCACATTTGCATACAACCCTGGAACATAGGAAAGTGAGAATCATGAAATATTAAACATTTAGATGGAAATATATACAGACATAGAATTATTATTATTCAACAGGAACAGAAACTGAAATATGTGAGCATTGTTTATTCTTACTTGTGGAGGCTCGGATAATACATTCCCTCTACACCAGCGCAAACAACAGCAACTCTATTAGTTGGAGTCATCAGCCCATTGGCTTTATTTCCTCTGCATAAAAATTAAATCATAAATTGTAATGATTGTCAATAATAGATACGAGATAGTGTAGGACTGATGATGTTCCCATTGACAGACTTACTTGAGTCTAGGGTGGTAATCCTCTGAATCTGATAGTTCGAAGTTGAACTTTGCCTTGCAAGAAGGACAATAATAATCTGTGCAACCCATGCTCTTCAAGAAAACAAATGTTTTAATTATCAAAAAAACTTTCTTGAAGTTACAAGCCTTGTTCAGTGAAATTAAATTACATAGCATCATGGATGATGGGTAAACCTTGAACAGGTTACTGGAGATCTTGTCACACTCAGCATGAACCCAAACTTTGCAGCCATCACAGCGAACCTATGTACAACAAATGAATAGACTAATTACAGCAGAATTATCACTGGACTCATGAAGCGGAGCACGGAAATATAGCATTTATATGATAGCTATAGCAACACAAATGAAAGTCGGGAAACTGACCCATTTGCCACTGTCAGAATGATTTCGTATCTTTTTGCATATGCCACAGTGGTGTTTTGATTTCGTAAGCTGAAACCAAAGAGTTGTCAATAAATACATCCAACCCACCTCAGAACGGCACTGAAATAGAGTACAAATGTAGATACAATATCATTTTATATTGACTGAGCCTAGCACAAGTTGCGCAGGCTGATTTTTATGAGTTGTAACCTTGAACTTCTTCAAAATTTTAAGAGGAAGGTGTAATCCACAGGCACCACAATAGTGTTCACCTTTTCAAAACTACTGCAGATGGGAGCCACTTTGGATGTGCCCTTATTCACTAATTGGGACATTTTTAGTGGTATTCGTATGTTTTAACTACATTATAAATGCGGACATAGAACTTCTAAGAAATATAACATCTAGTTTTCAATTAGCATTAAATGGATGGTTGTAAATGTACACATTATAAATACTCAGACAAATCATATATTGACAATTAATGTTTTCATTTTTGATGCCAGCTCCAAATGCCTAAAGTTGAGAACAGTTAGAGCCTTAGAGGTACCTACTATATGACTTACCCGGTTCGGAAGCGCGTGTTCTGTATCCTGAAATGACTCGGCATAACCGTTTATCTGTAATGATGTTGTTGAAGACTTCTTGCCTACTGCCATGTTTATTTCTTGTGTAACTTTCTCCAAATAACCACTTTCAGCGAGAAATGCTTCCTCTAAAGCCTTTTCGATTTCTTGGGGATTGCCGCCTTTCCGCATAGCTTCCCCTTGAAATCTAAATCCCAGAAAAATGAAGCAAACACAGCTACTGATATGGAAATTTAATTAATAAATAGGCTATTCTAAAATACTGACCTTTCGACGTTATCCATAAATGGAAGCACCATCTGTGGTTTAACCCATGCATAATCCTGTTTGACGAGAAATAAAATGCAGTTAGAGAAGCCCAGATCACAATATCGTAAAAGATTTTGATCACAAACAGTATCTCACCCTTTGCTTTCCGTTTCCAGAATAGCCAAAGAACATAAGACAATATGCCCCAGGAATGTTGTAATTCAATACTTGTTGAGGAGCTTGGGACAGTGGATCAATCACAAGTGCTGGCCAGTAAGGATATCCTTTCCCCGACTTTGCCCAAACAATATCACCAGCAACAAATTCATCTTCTCCCCTTGCTCCCTTCACTGTCCTCTTCTCATTCTTAAGTTCGACATAATCACATTGCACATTCTTCTCCTCTTTGACCCCCCTACCTCGCGTACCCCTGACCGAATTTCCAAAACTCGCAAACTTACTGACTCTTTTATTTCCAGGCATCTCCTCCTCCTCCTCGTCTTCTCTTCTCCTCCTGAACATAAAAAGTTGGACACTTATTATACATACATCCCGGCTTATCATTGTACCTATCTCTTCTCGTGTTCCCACCGCCACGTAACTTGGAGACTTTATGACCAATGTCTTCCCTCCTCCAATCAGAATCACTGGCGTCCCCATTCATCATACATTCCTCTAATTCAGGCTTACTTTCCTTCTTCCAATTATCAAGAATAGAGTCATTAAACTTAGATGGAAGCACTTGCACTCTTCCGCGTGAAGTCCTCACCAACGGCCGCTTAGATACTTCCTCAACCTTCCTACTACTCATTCCCTTACTCAACTCTCTAGTTTCAGACGACTTTTGGTGAAACCGAATCGGAGACTCGGAGGGATATGCAATGACACCAGCAGCGACTTCGCCGAGAAGATAAAGAGGAAATTGACTATCAACTTTCCTCCTCTTCTTATCTTCAGACTCATCGTCTCCGACGTCAGCGGATGATGCTCGGAGTCTGCAACGCTTGAGACTCGGCAGCATTTGAAACTTGGAATCCCGCTTAATTATCATTCTTCGAAAACCCTAAATCCGTACAAAATAGGATAAAACAGAGCACGAGAGAGATCGTGAAAAAGTGGATCTCGAAAGGAATTAACAGCGAGCTGAATCTCGAGAAATTGAAGCCGGAGACGGCGGTCGGAATCTGGACGAATTAAAGATTCGGCGGAATTGGGAGGTTTGATTTTGATATTTCTGAGGCCTGAATTTTGATTTGATTTTTTTGTTGTTGAGAAATTTGATGGCGAAGAAGAGAGAGACACACAAGGCTTGACTCGTAAGACGGTGTGGTGTTATCCGTGTTTTGGTTATTTAAAAATCATTCGATAGATAAATTCTTGTGTTGGTTTAGAATTTGAGTTTAGAATTTGAACTTAGAATTTGAGTTTAGAATTGTTTCAGAATTGATTGAATGAATCTTAATGTCGGATTTTGGTTAAGTTTCGGAGTTGCAGAGGTTTTTGTTAGTGAATAATGAAGCAGTTTGAGAATCGGAACATGTGCTAGAGAAAATGATTTTGAGGTTACAATGTTGGAGCGTGAATCAGAATATCAGATGGTGTTGTGTAACGTTTTTATTGAGGGTGGTTGATATGAGAAATTTGACAAGTGGTGGTGATTAGGGATGAGGTAGAGGAGGTGGTGATGCAGTTTTGATGATGGTGATGGTGGCAAGGAATGATGAGGAGTTTTCATTTGTGTAGTTTATTTAAATTAGAAAGGTGACGGTGGTGGATGATGGACTAAGGAGAGGTCTGGGGTTGGGTCGGTCGGATTTTCTACAGGACATTTCATGTTTTTTGACGTTCAGGCTCAAGTACACTCGATATGTTCGGAACATTTGTATTTGTTATGTATTCTTTTATAACAATTCAGGATGAAAGATGAAGGTCTGCTTATCCACTTTATGTGCAAGTTGGCAAAATCAATGTTTAACAGCTGTTTGACAAACTTGGTAGCTAATATTTTGAGGCTGGACCTGGAGTATCTGTCTGTGCAAGATGGTTTTGTCGGATCGAATGGTCAATGTATTGAAGAAGGGGAAGGCAGTCTGGGGATCAATTACGGATACATGGCTCTTTTCCGAGGATCCGAGCAGTTAATTACTACGATTTAAAACGACTTTGTTTTCGTTTCATCTCGCAACACATATCTTTGATGTACCTGATCTTAATCCCTTTTGAACAATAAAGAGACATATCCGGCCGTATCTGTTCACCAAAGCGGACAGATTTCATTGACAAAATGACACCCTTTACATAAAAACACGACCATTTACATTGCAAATAAGGATATCCAACAAAAAATCATGTTCCACCTTAACACAAACTGCCGATTTCTGATATCAAGGCTTCATTCAATCTTTGTTTTATGAGTTACAACAACACATTAACAACAAACTACAACATACTCATACAAACATTGATACAGAGAGGGAGACAAATATCACAGCAGTGGAACGTCTGCTGTCAAATAAACTCATTTGTGATCAGCTAAAGAGATTGGGTATACATACCCCGGCCTCTGAATTCTGCTGCTCCTTCCATATTCTACCAGTAACTCTGAGCTTGAGTTCTTTCCTGTCCCCACCTGAGAAAAAAGTCCATGTTTCTTTGGATTAAGGCCATCATGGCTGTCCCTGACCTTTCGATGGCTATCAACGAATGCTTCTTGGGTTCCTTCCCATGTAAGCTTTCTTCTATGCCCCTACCTCAAGGCTATAACTATAATTACGAGCCTCATTTCATCCCCCATGAAGCGAAGGAAAGCCATATAAACTGGAGCCATGCCGAGCTGAAAGGCCTCAAAGTGGAGACAGAAATATTGACCAAAGCAGTGAAATACCTAACAAGAAAACAGCACAAAATCAAAAATATGTTGTGTATGCTCTATTTAATGTTCATTGGTACGTACAAGACTAAATGCTACGTATATACACAACGGAGGGAGTGACATATGAACAAAAATAAAGAATGATAAAAACCAATCACAGGCTGACGGTGCACTGAAAAACCACGTGTCAAAAAAACCTTTCTTTAGTAGAAAAATCATCTAAATGATTCGACAAAAGATCTTACTCAAATGAGATGTACCATGTTCTCTCAAGCCTTCTTAACAGTTAACAATATGAATATACTGCTGGTTAATTGAAGCTACACATACCGTAAGCATCCAGGTGGCGTTTTCAACTTCACGAGGATTCGCTTTCACATAGCGATGATTAAATGTACATCCTGTGTGCATATCGACTTTGTGATCATCCCTGAGATGGGCAACCAGAAAAGGAATGTCCCCAACAACAGCACACTCCGAACCAGCATACGGACAACTATAAGGCCTGAAGTTACACTGTGACTCATGCTTGAGTTTGCTATAATACGGAAATATCTCCGGGCATCCCAATGAGAAATACTTGCAAGGCAGTTCCAGTGATTCAGCAACCTTCTCAAGGGCTAAGCACCTTATATCACCAAGTTCCTGTCTACAAGTTGGGCAGCGGTTATGCACCCTTGTCTTGCATGTAGAACACAGAGTATGTCCATTGTGACACTGGAAAAGAAAATATAAACATTCAGTAATTACAGCTTTCACATCTCAAAAATGTTTGGATCCAGTGATAATTTTTGCATGCTAAATCAGATTTTCAGAAATAAATATATAACCTATCCCTAGGAAACTGTAAGCATCAACCTGCAGAATTCCCTAAGCTTAAGAAAACTGTCTTTTTTACAAATCAAAGCTGGAAAACACTACTTCGACAATTATCACAGCTGTTAATTAGTCATCTGTACTCACAAAAGAAACATAGTTGCCTGCTACTAATAGCCTACCTACCTCATAAGATTAGCCGCCGCAAATTCAAAACACCGAAAAGGTCAATCTCAAAACAAATTCTATGCATTTTTGATACAAATAATTAATTCGCCGCAACTTATATCCTCAAATGCAGAATGCAAGATTCTAATTCCCTAGAAATTCATCAACAAAATGCTCCAAAGAAATAAAACAAATTCGATTTAAGAATCAATATATTAAAGTAGAGACATTTAAAATAAATGCGAGACCTGATGGATGGGAGGATACATAGAATTAGTGCAAACAGGACATTCAAGCAACTCATGGACGCTGGTAGCAGGTGTTCCAGCGATGGTGTTATGAGGCTTGGGATGGAATTGAAGATTGTGATGACGATTAGGGTTACGGACGTTGGAATCGTCTAAATCGATGCCGTCCGAGATGGACACGCACTCGATATTGTCCGTATCCATCCGGCGCCGCCTCTCACTCTCTTGAGAATTAAACCGGAGATCGTCTTCGGATGGCGGCTGATCGGAGCTGTAAGGATTCCGACGATCGAATAACCCTCCCTCCTCTCCTTCCCCTTCTCAACGTCAAAAATAGAAGCTTTTATTATTTATTTATTTTTGATAATTTAAAGAAAATATAAATTTTTTGTAAGACGGAAAATGGATCCGCATATCCTGCAGCGCAATTATTTGCTACGACTATCAAAACAACCGTTTAGTATTTCTTTATAAATTCAATCATCAACTTTATTAAAAACAAATTTTAATTATAACCATTAAAAAATTTAACTTTACTTATAATCATTAAATTAATCAAATCAATCTCACAATAAACCAATATTTAGAATTTAATTTTGTGATTAATAATAAGAAAATACATCCAAGATTAACAAAATCCGACAGTTAATTCCAGTTGATACTTTTAGCAACAAAATGATGAAATCTAGACCGTTAATTCAGTTAAAGGTGATCATTGAACATCTTATCCCTCTACTACAAAATCAAACAAAATCCTCACCCAAAAAAACCTCAAACTCTTGGTCAAATACGGTCAATGGCGTTGTTGAGCCAGCAACTCCAGAGGTTTCTCCTTACAAATCACACATCAAGCTCAACCTCAACTAGTACTAAATTACCCACAACCATCTATAAGTTGAAGACAAAGAGGAGTCCATGTTGCTCTGCCATGGCTATAGACACTGCTTCAAGTTTGGCTGGTGTGGCAGGAATCAGATGGGGGTCGGTTAAATATCAGGGCTGTAGAGAAGAGATGGAAGACGATGTGATTGTACGATCGGACGGGCTTAATGGGTTTTCATTTGCTGCTGTTTTTGATGGCCACGCCGGGTTTTCATCAGTGAAATTTCTAAGGTTTAGGAGTTTTATATACTTTTTTCAGAAAGATTAAAATGTGATGAAATAAGAAGCAGATTCTGAAATGATCAGTGTAACACAGGGAAGAGCTTTACAATGAGTGTGCGGCGGCTTTACAAGATGGAGTATTACTGAGTGGTAGAGACTTTAACACTGTGAAAGCAGCAATGGAAAAGGCTTTTCAACAGGCAGATGCGAAACTGTTGGATTGGTAAGTTGATGTGTTTGCTAAAAGGCTCTGATAGAAAAATGTTTCATGTTTCGGTATATTTTGTGAAGGATTACTTCACTGGATAAAGATGATGAATCTGGCTCTACTGCGACGGTTATATTCATTGGAAACGAGACACTTTTAGTCTCCCATGTGGGCGACTCAAGTGTGGTACATACCATTTAAAACATTTTGGAGTTTGAATTTTTTTTACAGCTGATTATATGACACTCATTAATGTGCAAAGGTTCTCTCGCGCAATGGAAAGCCAGAAATATTAACGAATCCTCATAGACCTTACGGAAGAAATAAGGTTTCATTGCAAGAAATTAGAAGAGTCAGAGAAGCAGGTGGATGGGTGTGTTCAACCAGTACTTCATTGTTATCTATTTTCTACTACTACACCTTGGAGTTTTCAATTCTCTCAACTTGATTTGCGCGTAAATATGCATAACTAGTCATAATGTGATCACTAAATGTAGTGTACAGAATCGAATGCACTGATTATAACTATATGATGTCTGCAGATTGTTGATGGCAGGATCTGTGGAGACATTTCTGTATCTCGTGCTTTTGGTGACATTCGATTTAAAACCAAGAAGAACGAGTTTGTTCCTTAAAACTTTACTTATGGTGTGTTCACTTCGCCAGAATGGAATGCATTTCGTGGGAATGGAATGATGAATTTGGACATAGTTTCATTTTAGATTCATCCTTTCATTCCATTCCAAGTGATTCCATTCCGACGAAGTGAACACACGATAAGTGTACTACATTACTGCAGATAAGAAACTGATGCATTTTTCTTGATAACATTATGTCTGAAGGATGCTAAAGAAAGGAGTTGAAGAAGGAAGATGGACCCAAAAATTTATTTCTAGGTATGTTTAACGAAATTCTCTATCGGTATTTATGCCTTTCGATATTATTACCGTAGTGATTTGGTTTATGGCAATGCAGGATAAGTTTCAAAGATGATTTGGTCACTGCACTACCAGAAATTCATCAAGTTTCACTCGGAACAGATGTGGAGTTTATTTTACTAGCATCTGATGGTTTGTGGGACTACATGAACAGGTCTACTAAGTCTGATAAATCTGTACATATGTCAGTTTCCAAAACAGCTTGAATTTCCACAAGGTCATGACATTGAAATGGCTTTTCTGTTATTTCAGTTTAGAAGCTGTGAATCTGGTCAGGAGCCAATTACAAAAACATGGAGATGTTCAGGTAATATTTCTGCCTGAACCATTTTGTATGACTCATTGCGAGTTTCCACCACACTAACCTTAAAAAATGTGTTTCTTGTCGGGTTTCAGTTAGCTTGTGAAGCACTTGCGCAGACAGCTTTGGTTAGACTTTCTGATATATATTTTGTCATCCATGTACTGTCTTGTCTAACAAACCTGATGATATTAACAAGATGACAACATTGTTGCAGGACCGACGCTCGCAAGACAACGTTAGTATTGTCATTGCTGATCTTGGGTAAGCACTTAATCTCGAATTTCTTTGAGCATACAACTGCTTAGTTTGAGAAGGTTAAATTAACATGACCAATGTGCAATTGTGCAGGAGAACTGACTGGTGCAATTTACCTCAGCAGCAGCAAAATGTTGTGCTTGAACTTGGACAGGCTTTTGCTACAATGGCCATTGTGTCAATGGGAATATGGATGTCTTATCAGTTTTCCTTTTGAATACTCATGATGCTGTTAGACAACCTTTAATGCATATAGACTCAAATTATAGCTATAATGTCTATACTGCAAGCAAGCACTTGCACTCACTATTGATCAGGAAATACTTTTGCTCATAGCTTGCTGTAAAAACGAAGATGTAGGAAGCCATGTCCATTTCGAACAGGTTTCAGTCACATTGAACACTGCCACAAATGTTGAGATACATATTTCTGAAATTTGCCAGTTCTTAAATAAAGCAAAGACCATACATCAGCTCATCTCAAGAGAGGATACTCTCAAGTCTCGACTAAGATACAAATTACCATTAAACCGTAAGACGGTAGTAGCATTTCTACCATCTTTGTATGCGTCTATTTATAAATATTAACTTATATCATAGTAGATAGATACTCCGATAGCTAGAGAGGAAAATTTAGTGATATGCTGGACGTGGAGCCCTTGGCCTCACAGGGGTCTTTGAAGGGCTAACCCTGCAAAATGTAAAATATTTATTACATACAACCAATTTATCAAGCTAAAACACCACATTGAGAATCATGTGAGCACAAACCTTATGGGAAGTGAACCAAGCACCACTCCACTGCAGTTGAGTGCAAGAATTGCACTTTCAGCCTGCAAATTGAATGAAATGAGTCATTATCATCCATGGTGCTGGAAATAAAGGAGTTACTTATGCAGATAAGCAATTACAAGATTGTAACTAAAGTTGACAATATATGCACAGTGGCCTAGTAGTTGAAATTGAATATTTAGCCTTCTACACATGCACCAGCAGTACCAGGAGAAATTATACAAAATTTCAACCACAGTCTCTTTATGCACAAACTAGTTATACTAACCTCCAATTCGCTTATCATCACATTTAACTTAACAATTAGAAAACTGTCACACATCACAGTTCATCACTGCAGAACCCTTCTCAAAATAACCATTAGCATAAGGTAAGGTCATCAATATAAAAAGAACATCCCAGGTTTAGCAGATCATCTGGAAGTTCATCACAGATGCAAGCAGCAGCCCAAATAAGAATTAGGAGGCACCAAGGCTACAATTATGAAGTTTTACACTGCATAGCTGATGTATGTAAAAATGCCCTATATGGTCAAATACGCAATAATAGTTAAAATATCTGATGCAGCTAAAAAGAAAATGTTCATTACCAACACAAATTCCACAAAACCAATTCGAGTTGAATGATTGTAGTCTCCAAGAAGCCTCAGGCATCGGACCTACAGCAGATATACCAATTAATAACGCAAGCATAATAGTCTAATACTATGATTCAAACTTCTAAGTTTTTGAAACTGTAGGCACCTGTCCGCATATTGATTCGAAGAACATGCGAAGTTCAGCTTGCGTAATCTGAAATCAATTAAATTGTTATTTCACTAGTGATCCTACATAATGCAGTAATAGAATATGGTTGACCAAAAAATATTTCCATGATACCTTCTTGTCAATGTTTGTGCAATATATGGTTCTTGCACACATTTCCCGCTCATCTTCAGACTGAAGGACAAAATATGTGTGAGTGGAACAAAAACTTAAACTTCCACAAATACTTACACACATCATATGAGTGGAACAAAAATTCAAACAAAGGAGCTGAGTAAAATGACTGGAATTGGCATCAAAACTCTTACCCTGGGAAGAAAAGTAGGATTAACAGGAGCAATCGCAGTTTTTGAAGGCAAAACTCTGACTGGGTAGAATCCAAGCATGGTCCCTGATAAATTCAATGCTACCCTTGCACCTTCTGAAGCACCAAAGAAAAAAATTACGTAATCAACATGGTTCAACATCAAAATTAACCACATGCATCAATATCTCACCTTCATCAGTAAATTCAACAAAGGCGAAGCGCAGAACAGAGTTAGGGTCTCCGCAAACACGGCAATCAACAACCTTTAGCCAATAAGATGTATGTGAGCATACAAAAGAGTCCAACTTCTCAACCTTACAAACAATTATGTGAAACTACCTGTCCACAGTTCAAAAACAGTGCCGCAAGTTGCTCTTCAGTAACCTACATCCATACCACAAAAGGCAGTAAGCATACAAAAGATTGAACTTTGATAGCCATCGATTATAAACCAACATAAGGTTTTTTTTCATACAAACTAAAACATTAGTGTCATAAGGGGATGCATATCATGTAATGCAGACAGCAAAAAAAGAACGTCTTAAAAGGTAAAAATCTTATCCTTTTCTCGTTACCTGCTGATCAATATCAGACACGTAAACAGTCCTCTTAATGACATCCTCTTGCTGAGCCATGCTTGTCCGGTTATTCATCCTTCTTTTACCTTGGTTGAAACTATTTTTCTTCTTTGTTCAAGCCACAACACATGAACGGAAGGACGTTAGTAAACAACAAATCCCATCATTCTACTTACTAAATCACAGAAAGCACCAATGAAATGATACTAGTACATACCCGTCTAATCATATTCCCATTAACATAGCCAGGCTGGTGAACCACAAAATTATTCGGGTAACCAAACCCTTCAGCACCAGCACCAGCACCACCGCCATAAAATCCATTAGCAAGAGAAGGCGGAACAAACTCTTTCGCCATAGGATTGAGCTTGGAAAGCAAATCCTCAAGCTCCTGCATTTCCTTATTAAAACCCTGATTCCATCCATTTGACATTTTCTTATCAACAGAAGCGGCTAACTCCTGATCATCATCAGGACGATGTTCACCATCCACAGAAGTCAAACTCAAACCAGCAACAGCAGCAACCAGTCCGTTACTGAGCTGATGGTTAGTAGTGCGATCGAGATCGGATGATGAGTCAGAATCGGGTCTAGGAACGGAGTTGTCAATCACAGCCATGGAAGATCGATCGGATCTCTAACTCAAACTCTATCTGACTATGCGTATATAACGATTAATTGGGTTTTAGCGAAGAAATTAAGAAAAAGATGAGATTTTTGAGATGAGAAGGAAAGAGTGATTCGAACCTGAAAAAGTCAACAATTGCGGAAAGTCCGATCGTCGTCGGATGAACTGCTGCGTATCGACTTTGGTTTGATGTTGTTCGATGAAGCAAAATGAGGTTTTTGGGAATGGTAAGAAATATCGAAGATTAGTGTTGTGATATTTTCCGAGTGGAATTGGTAAGAATTCTTTTTTTACTCGATCTTAGAGTCGATAAATAGTTATTCATATCGAGAAATGTATTTATTATTTATTTTTGAGATCATCAAAATGATGTTATTTTTATCGAAATTAAAATGATATTATTTTTTATTAATTTAGATTTATTAATTTTATAATACTATTGAGAATAAAATTTGTTTATTATGTGATGTGGAGAGATTCATTACATTTTGTTTCATATTTGTCGCCTACACGTCACTTATGATATTTAAAGTTGACATGATTTTAAAAAATTTAGATACAAGACTTGTGTTTTTCATATAGATGCAAATAGCATTTCTGATCTGCAGATTTTAATAAGAATTTATTTACATAAGTACTTGGTATTTTGATACCAGATCATGGGTTGATAGCTCCAACACTCCCTGTGATTTCATCCTTCAATACATGTTCCCAGTCAAATGAAGTGTTCTCATACCAGCCTCCAGAGAACTGAACCCCTGGTTCAACATTTTGGCAGTTGGGCTGCGATTCAAAGGCACAATTCATCCCTTTAAATCCATCCTCTGAGGAGACGACTGGCGCCTTAGTTGTTCCAGTCTCAGTAGTCTTGTATCTTCCATCTTTTTTGCCAATAGAATCCATGGTGGACTCAGGTGGTTGCTGCTCATATTTTGTCAATTTTGGGTAATCCCCACGACTCTTCAGAACTTGAAGCCTACTCATCACATGATCTTCAGCCATTACAGTATGATAGGTACTAGATAAACTAGTAACACTTAGGTTCTTAGCAACATTGGTTGCCAGACCGTGCTGGGACTGGCAGCCAGTATTAGCATCCTTGGTAGTGGTTTCAGAGGTGGTATGATCATTGGCATGGGTTGATAAATTGACAACAGTTCTTTGATCAGGTGAGATTTTCGAGCTGTCTAACTCACCACCCATCCCCTTGTCAGAAGTCTCAGCCCGGCATTTCAAAATGTTGTACCTTTCCATGATATCAGCGGCATGAACAGGCTTACCCACACTTGAAGACTCTTGAAATACCTCAATATGAGCTGGAGACGCCTTGCATTCAGTTGATTTTTCTGATTGATAATTTTTCCAACAGCAACAGCCAGTGTTAGAAATTAAACATAATAAATATGGATATATACAATACTGAATAATAAACAAACACCTTTCTCCTCATGAGATCTAGATTTTTCCATCTCGTTCTTCATACGATGATATCGGGCTTTATAATTGGTCGAGCACAGAACAGCTTCTGCTTCAAGCCAGAGGTTCTTATACATGGTAGCTAGTGGATGCGATTCAGTGTCTTCATGAAAATTAGCATCTAGAATATGCTTTATAGCCTGAAACCATTTTCAAGTATAGCAATAACGAATCCCCTCCGTAAGAGAGAGACTTACTACCTCGAAAAAGCAACCAACAAGATCATATCCGCAAGAAAAATATTTTGAATAAAAAACCGCACCTTGGCCATGCTACCAGCCTCCACTGTGCCATCTGCCCTTACTGGTTTACGAAGTCGCTCAAAACTGGAGCCCATCAGCACAGCATCCCCGAGATATTTAGCCTTCGTAACCTGGCACATATTTGTTATTTCCTGCTGAGGAACATGTTAAAATTTAAATTAAGCAACCTTAAACCATTGTTAACATCGGCAACCTTTATATGCGAAAGAGAATGTTGCTGACATGGATACAGAAAAACAAATGCAAGCATGTCAAGTCAAAAAGAAGCTCACAAGGAATCTTTCCCTCGAACGATATGCCATGCAGGAAAGCAAACAGCTTAATTAAAAATTTCACAACGAATAGTCAAAATTTGGAAACCAAGGATGTTAGAGTGAAAAGAAAATATCAGATGTATGACATTATTAACGTAATAACATGCAATGTAAAAATCCAGTACCAGTACTACACTGAGGTGCAGAAACTTACATCATGACAAGCTTGCACTTCGTTGGTGACATCGGAAGGGCCTTCCTTACGGGTCAAACATTCTTTTGTCGAAGACTTTTCTTGAGCAAACTTCAAGCACATAGTAAGTTTACTAAGCACCAGTTCAAGGATCTTATAGTCATCATTCCCAACTGGATTCTCATCATTTAAGTAATAGAACAAAAGTGAATCTGAAAGATTAACAATTGTCTTGAGGAGCATAGATTTAGAGTCTGTAGCATATTCATCCCAGTTCTCTTGGTTATGCTTCCTAGATATGTCAGCATCAGATGACAGAGAAGATAAAAACTGTTTTGCAGAATTTGATGGCACATATGAGTGGCACTCTTCGGGAGCATCACTTAAGTTTACATCAGTGTTCATCATGCCTGCTGCTGCTTTCTCTTTTTCATCCTCAAAACAGATTTTTTCCAAGCACAGTCGAATAGGATTAGACTGCTCAGGCTTTTTGACTCTTAATGGCTCCATCTCAACAGACTCAGCTTCAACTGATCTATGGTTATCACTGGGAAAGCATAACCTATTGCTATAGTTGTGTTCAGTTGTGCCAAGTTGATCTGTGGCACGGCTGACATCACTGCTAGGCTCATCATAGAGATGCTTACCTATATATCCTCTTTCAGTAGAAGAAAGTAAAGTTTCAGCTTCACCAAGACTTACATTGGTGCTGTGTGCTGTCTTTACATGGAAATCAGTTGACAACACTGTTTGCGGAACTGTGCAACGGAGAGAGAATGCCTGAGTTTCATTGAGGTCCAATCCATCATAAGAGTTTTTACTCTTCAAATGGTGCTGAGACAGAATAGGTTCAGAACCAGGAAACTGAGAAAAGTATGAGCTAGATCCTTTCCAGCAAGGTGAGTCTTGATCAGATTCATCGAGTAGTAGACTGAAACCTTCCAGGTTATGCATGTCAGCTTCCTCATGGTTGAAGATGTCTAAGGGCGCACTTGTCACATTCTTAGAGCTTGATTGTTCTCCAAATTTTGTAGGGAATAACATATTACTAGGCTCATATCTCTGAGGGTCTTTGCTGCTAGTACTTATGTCCTTATATTTTTTAATTGCTTGTTCCTGTTTAGATCTCTGACAAACCCAAGGATCTCTGACATTATACGCGCGATCATAACCAATGTCATCACAATTTCCAGACAGATCATTACCACTATGCATCACATCAGTTTGATGTGGTAGTGATTCATTACTTGTAGAGCTGGTAACAACGGGGGTATATCCAATGGTACGCTCATGGAAAGATGCTGGGGCTGAATTTTTATTTGAAAAATGCTGCTTTTGAGCTGTGACATTTGTTGCAGTAGATTCTATGAGATGACCCCAAGAATCCATAATTAAAATATCTGGAGTTGCAGTGGAAGAGATTCCAGATGTTCTAGAAGGAATGGCAGATAATGTGGATGCATATGTCGCTTTTGCATTGAAATCTGGAAAAGATTTATCAAACATTGCATCTGTACCCAATGATCCAGCTGGATTGTGTTGTAAATCAAAGGCATTATTAATCTGAGGTAACCATGACTCACCCGACGACTCACCCAAAACCTTAGGCAGTTCACTACCTGTCATTCAACATCATAAGAAAAGGGCTGGGTCATAAAGACAGAATCATTTGACACGCTTCCATCTTTACATACTCTTACTGCAACATGTAGTTTATAGTTTATAAAATTTCAAGATTCACAAGCAAGTTCAAAAAATTTGTGGATCATGCAATCAAACTTCTTAAACAATAGAACATATTTGGAAATTGGAATGAATTTCTACAAACTGCAAGATTATCGAGATGATAATTAAAGTTCCGACGGCAATAAAGAAAGTTGTGGATGCAGATAGTATTAACAGCAATTGCCCAACACATAAACCCTAGTGAAGATAGTTAATAAATGGAATAGGAATTAGTTAGAAAATGGAATCAAGTATGCATAACCTGTGTTTTCTGCAAAATATGAACATGAATAAAATTAAATATTCGCTTTTCATACAATTACTTATCCTAGTTCCACGAATAAAGGTGATTGAATGTACCTTCCACGACGTAATTCCAGTAAGTAGAAGCACCAGAATAGTTTGGTACCTCAGGAGCAATCCCTCCTAAAAACCTATTCTTTCCACCAGATTCAATATCCAAGCATCCAACACGAGGAGGATCCCGCAGGGAAGGGTACTGCAAACTGGACAAGCTATGGGTGTAATTATCCTGCGAGTTTCTAACACTACCAAGAGTTGACGAAGATTTATGTCCAAATCCATCATTGGCCATTACCAAAAAGGTACTCCAATGCGATGGTGACGCGATCTCATTTCCAACTCCAAAATCATTAGCCATTGAACTGGTCTGAACCTGACTAAACGGGATGGAGTCAGTTAAAGAAGAAGAGGAATACACCGCATGATCATATCGATGTTCAGATGGAGGAGCAACCGAGACCGAGTACACAGTAGAGCTGGGGAATAACAAAGACGTGTCAGACTCAGGCGCATGAGTATGTTGACCAAAATCAACATCCAGTGAATTTCCCCAATTATAGGCTGTTGCGTAAGGTTCAGCGTTAATGTTCAAAGCTGTTCTTGAAGCGGTACGATCAATAGTGAATGGTGGAGCTAAAGGTGATAAATTTGAAGATGCTGATGCAACTCCGCTAATTTTACCGTTCAACGAACCACCAAACACCATCATTCTTTATACAGCCTCCCAACAACCAACCATAAACTGATACCAACAAAAACTGCAAAGTAGACATTGAAAATCAATATGTATAGTTACAGACTTAAAGTTGAGATCATAAAACCTAAACATCAAAAAAACGAATTAATTGAATTCCAATCAGCTGAAGCGATTGTAGTAATAATAAGTGCTATAGAACATGCGATTCATCAATTGATTGATAATTTAACAAAACGGAATGAATAGAAGGAGAGATTGTTGGTACCGGTGGATTAGGGCACGCGAGAGGATCGGAGAAATTGAGCGCTGAAGAAGCCCTAGAGAGAGACGGAGTTGTGTTGTTGTGGTGACTTTTAGAATTATGTTAGCGTGTAATTCGTGTGAGAAATAATAAAGTCATGATGACTTTGCTTGATCTGTTGAGTCATTAACATGACTTTTCATATAATTATTTGTGTCGATTTTATTAATACAAGTGTTGTTATTTGTTTTACAAGTGATTGTGCCCAAGTTTATTCTCATATTTTTCAAAATCCGAAACAGGTACATTTGTATTATCAGTGGATTCGAATATGTTCAAATATTTTATTGGTAAAGAAAGATTGGAGGTTGTATCTTATTGGAAGAGGTGAGAACAAGTTGACCCCATTTTTTAGCAAGAAAAGCAGCTGTGGAAAACTGGAGTTGGTCGGCAAGTTCTGCTATTCCAATATGTATTAAACAAGCTCTGACTTGAATCCGAGCGTGGCTCGTGTTGTATTTGACCCGTGTTGGGTTGTTTTTCAGTGATAATGTTAAACATCAAAAAAAAAAAAGTGTTGTTAATATGTATAAAGAAACAAAAAGGACGATTAATATTTGTGTTAGCGTGAATACGTAATTTTAATAGTTAATTTAATTAATTTGATGGATAAAATTATGATTGGTTTTTAGTTAATAAGGCTGTTGAATTTGCAATAACTAGTACTCTCTCTATCCCATTTTGAGTGTCCCATTTGAGAATTTTCACGGTTTTTAAGAAAATTGAAAAATGTGATAAAAATAAGAAAGAGAATGAGTGAGATAAAAAGTATGAAAGAAGGTGTAAATGTAGAAGTAAAAAAGTTTCTATTTTGAGAAATGAGAATATCATTTTGAGACATCCAAAAATGAAATGGGACACTCATAATGGGACGGATGAAGTATTATATACTACTGTACTAGTTTGGACTTAGAACACAGTCCTACCAGACTAAATGCAATCACCAACTGGCCCTTTGGCATTACACTGATGACTGATCCATGAATCCATCAGTTTGCTTACTAGTCTAGATTTAGACACTATAACATCGGCAATAATTTCATTGAACAGCCGACAAAAAACTTAATATCTCGTCTGCATTGTACACTGAACATTTCATCTGAACTTCAATCTGTAATAGTAATACAAGAATTAGAGTGAAGCCTTCTGTAGATCTTATTTTGATTCTTGTCACAGCAAACAGTAGACGAACAAGAGAACTTTTAGAGAACTATTGGCAGAAATTCATATCACATGGTACTTGTATTAGAATCTCTAACTAACTCAAAAATAAACAAGGAAATGTGAGGAAAGTACAGGAAATGCAGGTGTAAGGCCATGAGCCAGCTGATGTTTCCCCAACGTTAATAAATGATCTGTCAATCTCTTCATGAGCTGCACATAAACTCCTAATAGCTCCACCATGATCATCACTGGCATCTTGATCTTTGACACTGTATCACACAAAATGAACTTTATATATCGCAAGGTTAACAAATGACCATGCCGAGATATACTGCAATATTTGATGTACTGTCAGGAATAAGAGAAGGCAATGAACAAGAGATATATGTATATGAATCCAAAATATGAAGATGCAATAACGAGATAAGGCCCATACATAAGGACCTACAAATGCTCGCTGATATGTATTAATACATATTGATAAGAGATGATGATCTATCTGTCCAAGCAGGCATGGTATGGTCATCTTCTGTCTATGTGATCCACACATTTTTTTCATTAGCCTTGATTTTTCTACCTTGAAATATTGGTGCCTAAAAGCCTTACATGCATCATATTTCTAGCGAAAATTATACATAAGTTGATCGAATCCTACTTTTTGGCAAAAATATACTTTTGATCAAAACAGTCAGATTTTGTTCCTGCTACGGTAGAATATCATAAAAAATAAATCCTAAACCATGTGAAAGATATACCAGAAATTTAGAGAACTATACTCCCTTTCATCTGTTGAAGATGGCAGCACAACACTTTAAGCAATATACACCTACGGAACAGCAGATAGTTGATACTCATCCAAGTAAAGTTCGGCAACAGCTGCATAAACTGCAGCCCCAATTGGTAGTGAATCCTCGTCAAGAAAGAAATAAGGGGAGTGAGGGGAATGAATGGAACCCACTTTCTCATTCCCATGTCCAATACTAAACATGACTCCAGGTATAACTTGTTGATAGAAGGCAAAGTCTTCTCCTGCCATCAGCTTTTTTGCTTCCTTGACGTTATCTGGGCCAATTAAAAGAGCACCTACCCTCTTCACATGTTCATGCATTTTGGGGTCATTGTATACCGCTGGGTAGGCTGGATGGTCTTCTTCTTTCATGCTAACAGATGCTTTACACCTGTGTATAGCTGCTTGACCAATAATGACCTGAACATATTATGCATATACGGCTCTCATGTGAGTTAAGGTCCTTAGATGTGCCTAAATAATCTGCCAGATGTGCCTGATAGTTTGTTCTAAGGATCTACCAGAGTATTTGTTCACAAAACCTCTATTTTCGTAGCATAACACATTAACTCAATACTGTACTTCAAAGCCTGAGATACCTAGAATATAGATGATAATAGGCAGTGTAAATGTTGATAAAGCTCTCATCTATATAGAAAAAATTCGTAACAAAACATTATATTCATTGTTTAACGAAATCCCAAAACTATTATGCTATCTGTACCTACCAAAGAGCGCACAAAACTTAAGTTTTAAAAACCAGATCAAGTTTACCTCTTCAATTCGTTGCTGAAGATGGTATAAGCCCTCAGTGGTAAGACTTCTTAATGTTCCACCAAATTCAACATATTGAGGAACTATATTAGACGCACTTCCAGCTCTCACAAATGTAACAGACAGAACCTTCATAAAATAAATTCGTCACCGATAAGTTCAATAACACCAAATAATATTTAGTCGCATTAAAGATAGGCTGACCATGTATATTCCAATATTGAAAGAAAGCAATTTTGATATCACAAAATAATGAAGGAAGCAATTTTGAAAGGACCACCTTTCAAATAGCTTTAAAATGTTCTCCTTAGAAAAGCTTTCAAAGAAGGATCCCGACAATCGAAACTTACTTTTCTCTCTCATACGCTCCTAGGGTTTTCAAACTTGCTGCCGCCTTGGGCGGGGGAATGCTCCCTCTCATGAGGTGAGACCTCCTCCGCCCCGGGCTTCCTCCTTCCTTTTACCTTTCCTCTAGCTTTTCCTTCCAATAATGGCTTTCCTCTAGCATATATGCTAGTCTTTCCCTAGCTTTGAGCTAGCTTCCTTCAAGCCTCTGAGCTTGTTTGTCGGGATTGTATGGTGGGATCTCCGTGGTCTTCTGCGGCTTGGACACTGCACGGTTGGCGGCGCTGTGGAGGTGCCACGGCTTGGTCTTCCATCCAAGCCTCAGCGTGATGTTCGGTCTGGCAGTGGACAGGCGTCGACGAAGGCTGCGGTTGAGCGGGTTTGTGGCGGGGTGGATGGGGCTTTGGATTGGTCGGAGCGACTGGGGTTTGGGAGAGGGCTGCTTGGGCGTGCAGGCGACGGACAACGGATCGGCGCGGGTCGGACTGCGGATCGGACTGCGGATCGGGCGCTTGATGGCGGCGGTCAACGGTCCGAACGGCGGATCGAGCGTGCGGGCGTGCGGGCGACGGACGTGCGGGCGTGCGGACCGGACGCTTGATGGACGGTGGGTGCTTGGGCGACGGCTGCTGGCCGTGGACAATCTGACGCGCGGCGGCTGCTCGTGGACGGTGGGCGGCTACCTGGGCGGGATGGCGGTGCGGTGGCTGCCGGATCGGGACGCGCGGCGGCGGCTGCTAGGGTTTCCGTGGATGTGGCAGCTAGGGTTTCCGTGGATGTGTTTGCTGTGGTTGATGGGCTTGTCTGTCTGCATGTGGGCCTGGGCCAGATCCCTTTCATTGGTCTTCTTGCTCTTCCTGGCCTTGTGGCATTTTCAGCCCTTGGGCTGGGTGCTCTGGGGTTTTTTCGAGTCCGAACGTTGTGTGGGCTTTGGTGAGCTCGTTGGGATGGCGCCAATTATGGCCTGCTCTTCAATCTGTTTTTATGAGACTTCCTCGACGTAGTGTTGTCTTAGAATTTTTCCCTTCGATTATATTTCCTTTGCACGAATTGTAATATCTATTTCAATAAAATATTCTCACCTTGAATCAAAAAAAAGAAGAAAAGCTTTCAAAGAAGTTCATCATATTAAGATCTAAACATTAAGAGACTTGTGACCTTACTTGACTATGTAGGGGATCAACTTCCCGAGAGATGAGCTGTTGCAACGATAAAATTATCATGGATGTAGCAACTATCGGATCTACAACATTGTGGGGTGCAGCAGCATGACCCCCCTTTCCTTCAATTCTTGCTTCAAAGATGCTAGTGGCAGCTAAAAGTGGTCCTGCAGCAGATGCTATTGTTCCCGTAGGAATGCTATAGTCATTGTGCATCCCAAATATAGCTTCAGAATCTCCAAGAGCGCCTTCCTTAATCATGTGAGCAGCACCAGCACCGCCCTCTTCAGCAGGTTGAAATAGCAGCCTAACTGTTCCCTGCATAAAATAATGGGAGGCAAAATGATTTTAGACAGATTACTGATTTATGGTAATTTAATTTGCACGTGCTGACAGCAATCTTCATTCATTTTGCTATAACAGAACTGGCCAATAATATGAATACGAAATAAAATATGATACCCATGACAAGCATTACAAGTCAGTTGAGACGAGGTGATTCCCTAGCTATGAAATAGGATTGAACAAATGTATCTGAAGGACCTGGTGGCAGGAGGACATCCCAGCAGCAGTGCGAGGGATCTCAGGAGCAACCAAGGGTGTTCTGTGTAAGGCTGAAGTGCATCAGAACCCAGATCCTTGGTGTGAGAGAGCTACAACAGATTCAGGGGGAATCGTGTGAAGGTAGCGTCTCTGGAAGTCACGAACAGGGTACTGACCCTGGGTAAGCTGACTTTTGTGTAAGCTGACCCTGGGAATCGGAAATAACGTCGAATGATTTCTTTATTAAATCAATCGACTATACAAAACAATAGTTTGTACTATGTAACAACACCAAAAGCTATTACAACACAAAAGTCAGCTTACCCAGGGTCAGTACCCTGTTCGTGACTTCCAGAGACGCTACCTTCACACGATTCCCCCTGAATCTGTTGTAGCTCTCTCACACCAAGGATCTGGGTTCTGATGCACTTCAGCCTTACACAGAACACCCTTGGTTGCTCCTGAGATCCCTCGCACTGCTGCTGGGATGTCCTCCTGCCACCAGGTCCTTCAGACCTTCAACTCCAAGCTTATCTCCTTGATGCACTTTAGGCTTACACAAGAAGATCTTCGAACTCACTTGAATCACTCTCTAGATTCTTGAGTTTGCTTGAGTTTCGAATGGGAGAGGCGAATTCAAAATGGCTCCAATCCTTGCATTTTGAATTGAGACCCACGCGCAGGGTCTTGTCCGTGGCACTGTTCACTTTGTACTTTCGGCTGCCCTCCTATTGTCCACTAGGTAGAGCATGGTCTTCTATTGTCCACTAGGTGCAGCATGCTTTCCAATATCTCCAAGATATTCACGAGTTCCCAAGTCGGCTAGATTGGTACTTTCTGCAGCAAGCTTTTCTCTTTCTTGTACAGCTGTCCTTCACGTGATCTGCTGTGTCCTCAAGTCCCTGATTGTTAATCCCAGGTACTTGATCCCATCAAGTCCTTCATGAATATCAAGTCCTTCTGTCCATTACTTAGGTATATCACCTGAACACTTCATTCAAGATATTAAATGAAGGCTGTCATCATCAAAACATGGATATGAAGATCCTTTGAGTTCACAAGAGGTATCCGAACCTCCAAACCCTCTTGAGGGATGTGAACCTCAGGATCTAACAGTATCCAAATTTGATCATATTTTTGAATGCTCCATGGACAGTAAAATATACAAGCATCAAAGGACTAGGTGTTATCCAATTTCTTCTGCGCCCAAGAAGTTTAATTTTTGTAATAAAATATACAAGCATAATAGGACTTGCAAGTACCAAGGATAGCGATGGAACTCTAGTAAAGATGGAAATGCTAAGTTTTCACACAATCAAATCTCCTGATTCTCACTACCTTATATTTAGTTTCAGAAGTACGTACTCAAACTAGAGTGGACTCTTGTATCATGAATACAGAATCCAGTCCCTAATTAGTTACTAACCTCATGAGAAAACTCAAAGCAACAGCCGGATTTTTTTTCAAATAAACATTTTACAGCATGAAACTTCACAGATAAGCAAAAAACAGTTGTACATCTTAAATTCGATGGTCAGACACATCTCATTTTAATTAAAACCATCAATTAGAAGTAAAACAAAAGAAAAATCTCAACCTTGAGGAGATGTTTCCTCTGGTTTAGTAACTTGGCAGCACCGAGAAGCATGGTGGTGTGAGCATCATGTCCACAACCATGCATCACGCCATCAACTTTACTCTTAAATTCCCACTCCACAAGTTCCTGCAAATAAACAATCAAATCAAACAACACAACAACAACAAAAACAACAATTTACATCACAATAACAACCAAATCAAGCAGTGAACACAATCAATAAAACAAACCTGCAAAGGCAGGGCGTCCATATCAGCACGGAGAGCAACAACAGGAGGCTCACCAGTACCAATTACGGCAACAAGTCCAGTTTTAGCGAAAGGGAAAGTATACGGAATACCGAGTTGAGTAAGTTCGCGGCGGATGAGGGCGCTGGTGTTATGTAGTTCGAATTGAAGTTCAGGATGTTGATGGATTGTTCTTCTGATCGATACGAGCCACTCTTTGTCCTCTCTCGCCAACGCTGAAAGCTCCTTGATCGTACCGCCGCTATTGATTGCGGCAGTACATCCTCCGAGTACGGCGAGGCAGACGAGTATCGAGAAATGAATCATAATCAGCCGCCGAAGGTGGTCCGTCCGCCGCAGCGACTGAAGTCTGCGGATACCCAGACAATGCAAACAATTTAAACGACGTCATTTCAGATTCGTTTGACAAAGTCAAGTCACGTCGTATAATTGTTCGAATCGTCGTCGTTTGGATACTGTAATAGTCGTTTTGCGTTGGGTGAATGTGAATGCACTGTTTTTAATGTAAACATGACTAATGACTGCAGTCCAACTACTTATTAACTACTCATTCACATTCAGCCAATAAATTCGGAGCGTTCCAGACAACAGAGGGAATCGAAATAGCAAAAGAAGCGTTAGTTACGGCCACACACGTGACACATTCATTAGTAATGGGTTAATTCAGTAGATAAGAATAGAAATTATCCTAATAAAGAAATATTGGGGCAATAAATAAATATTATTCTCTGTTTTATTAGTATTTTTGTCTTGTTTTATCACATACATTAAAGAAAAATAGGATGGAGAGTAGAAGAGTATTAATTCTCCGTCCCAATATTAATAATTCATTTGGGTCTAAACATAAAAAAGTGATTTGGAAGACAATGCAAGAAGGGGTGAATTGACGATTTCTTTTGAAGTCATAATTCATTTTCTCAAATTACTCCTACTATAATTTATGTTTGCATATTTGATATAATAATTACACACTTTTTTAAATTATAAAAAAGACTATGTGCACTTATACATATTTGCATAAAATTATTATTAAATGATGAAAGAGATAATATGAAAATAATAAATTAAAAAAGAAAGAAAAAATTTGGTAAGAAAGTAAAGAAATACGGATAGAAAGTTTTAAGTGATGGAGTAATAATTAAATTTCTATAAATAACTCCTCAGACCCGTTTTTGGTGCGAGTTAGGTACGACTTTTTCAGCATCAAACAGTGAGAGAGAAAAGCTACACAAAGTTTGGATTTTTGTTCTCTTTTGCAGGTAAATCAACTGCGGTCGTTACAAGTTTCCGGTAGCCGGACACAAGTGAGTCCTTCGTTACTCTCTTAGCCGCTTTGATTTTATTACGTTTCATTCACCTGTTGTTTATCCGGCTCGCCTCGGCTCTTCAGCTTAGGGATTTAGGTTAATTTGCAGTAAGTTTGATTGTTGATTTTGAAATTTGAATTGGTTCACTGTATGTTCAGATCCACCGTTTTCCAGTAACTTCCAGATCTTGGAATCAAGCTTTGTTATGAATTAATTTGAATTAGTTTTTGACTGATTATGAAAAAGAAATCGAAGATAGTTATAGAAAAAAGTATCTGATGGATAGATTTCTGATAAATGCTAGGATTAAGGCTGCGGAGGAATTAGTGCTGTAAGGAACTTGAAGCTGCTTTGAAATGGAGGTATTTGGGAACACTGTTACAACAGGTCCAGCTAATGTTATTTTTCTGTCGAATATCCTTGGCCGAGATGGGCCTGTGGATGATTTTCACAAGTGTGATTGGAGATGTGAGAATGAGAATGTTTGTGGAAATATGTTCCGTTGCAAAATGACTGGAGCTACTCATATTTGTGACAAAAACTGTAACCAGAAAATTGTTTATGATAACCATAGCTCGCTTTGTCGTGTGAGCGGGCAGATATTTCCGCTTACTCCAGCTGAGCAGCAGGCTGTTAGGGGAGTTCGCAGGAAATTTGATGCGGATAGTTCTGCTTCTACTGATAGTTGTGCTCATAAGCGTAGGCGTAACACGCAACTTCATCCTTCGCCTTTTGAGAGGTCTTTCTTGGGTCCAGTATTCAGTCCTGTGGCTGATGGTATGGATATGAGCTAGAGTGATCTAACTGCATGGCAGAAATGAAGAGAAACTGTGGCCTCTGGAGTTTCCTTTTTCTGTTCCTTATGCTCTTTTTTCTGTGTTTTACCTTTCGCTCTAAGAACAATTATGGGTCATTGCTTGGGGTGGCATCTAAGCAGACGTGGTGTCTTTCAATTTGTATTAACGAACAGCTTATTTAATATCTCTGGACAATGTATGGTTACGAGCTGGATAGAAGTTCTAACTCTGTTTCCACATATTCTAGGAACTAACCGAATTTAGTATTTGTTGTGGATCGTACTTGGTCTTTTATCAGTTCTTAAATTCGGCTGTGATTGTTTGTTCCGCGATATGCTTAGTTTTTGTATAATGCATATCTTAAGTCATATTGCTTGCTGATAACTATCAGGTGGTGGCCTTGTCGCGTTCCAGGTTTAATATTTTGTCCCATTATTGGATTGTTTCTGAATATAAATTGCACGCGTTAATCAAAGCCTAACCTGTTTATTTTTGTTTTGTTTGTTTTGCAGATTGTATACAACACTTGGTGTTAATGTTTTATGATTTTTATGTATAGTATTGAAGCTTTTATTTGATTTTGAAAAAGTGCCTTTGGTCTTTGATTTTATAGTAAACTACTCTATGGTTATTGACTGAACATGTTTTCCTAAAAATGTCTCCTTATCTGCAATGCAGGATATTATGCTACACAAAATCGAGCCAGTAACTCTAGATGTCGGCTCTCAAGATCAGTTGACGCAGCTTGTGGATTTCAGACATCTTCCTGTGATCAAACAAAACTGTGGGATTGGTGGTTTAATTTTGACTTATTATTTGAAGCCAGTCCAGTGAAGATAATTTCTCATATTTAAATTGGCGAACAACGATGCAGTTTGTGAATTTCAGATACTTCCTTTTCCTGGTGCAACAACCTCAAAATAATCTTGAAATGTTTGTGGAGCACACGAAGTGAATCTTAGCTCTTTATAAACAAGTTGGCACCAGGGTTTGTTTCTAATTGAGCTTCATATTGGCTTCTTTTGATTGTGGAAGATTTGGGAAGCTGAATTTTCGGTTGGTCATTGCCAAAAGTTCAGTTCTGAGATCAGTTCATCCATTGTTCGTGAAGATAATCAGCAAACTATATTGTAAGAACTTGTAATTTATCTGTTGATTTGGATGATTTGAGTTCTTGGTCACTCCGTGATTCATAGTTCAGTTTGTGAAGTATGTAATTTTTTGTATTAGTTTGTACATGCAGCTGCCATTAATGGAATTAGAATATTGCAGAAGCATAATTTCTTATGTGGTGTGGACAGGGATTGGATATAAACTATAATATTGTCCTTGACATGTTTTTCTTATAACGTTTTCCTATCTGAAATGCAGGATAATATAGTACACAGGTACAAAGCCAGCAACTCTAGATGTGTCAGGTCTCTAGCTCAGTTGATCCAGCTTGTGAATTTCAAACATTGTCAAGTACACAATCGTCAAAAAGAACTGTGGGAATAGTAATTTTGACTTATTTTTGGAAGATAGAAGATAGTTTCTCGTACTTAATCTGGGGAATGGTGCTGCAGTTTGTGAATTTCTGAAGTTTCCAGGTGCATTGATCACCTCACGCATAATCTTGAAATGTTTGTGGAGCACACGAAGTGAATCTTGGCTCTTTATTACCAAGTTGGCACCAGGGTTTGTTTCTAAATGAGCTTTATATTAGCTTCATTGACTGTGGAAGATTTGGGTAGATGACTTTATCCTTGTCACTGCAAAAATTTCAATTTTGAGATCAGCTCAGCATCCATTGTTTGAGAAGATAATCAGCACTTCAGCAGACATATTTTGAAAAAACTTGTATCTTATCTGTCGCTTTTGATGCTATGCATTCTTGGTCACTGCATAGGTTCTGTTTGTGAAGACTTGTAGCGTTTTGCAATAGTTTGACATGCAGTTGCTGGTAATTAAAATAGTATATTGTTGAAGCAGAATTTCATGTACTGTGTCCAAATATATTGTGTATTTATCTTGAGAAAAATTTCAAGAGGTTAACTTATCAGCTTTTCTTTCAGAAATATTTGTTTCGAGGTATGTGTGTAGTTTCTCGTATGCATGCCGATCTTGGTGTTGTGTAATATGACATGTTGATACTTTACTTCATGACCTGCACAACAGGTGAAAGTGAATATGGGAATCTGATCATGTGTCATGTCTTTGAGTTGAAGTTCGCCTGAAATTTTAAAGTGATACCCTCATCAGTCAGATGCCCCAGGTAAAATATTTCACTCTTGTGTGCTTTGGATTTGAAAAGAGGTCTTTATGAGAAAGTAATAACTTGAAAGCGAGGGAAATTTAGATCCATTATATATAATCAAAGGGGGATAATCCAATTGAGAAATTACCAGATTTCCTACACTCATACAATTCTCCATTATTCCACAATCTGAATTTCTCAATCAAGGGTTCATCTCAAAGGTGGTGGCTGCTGGAATCTGAAGAGAAGACTTCATATCATTATCAGTGACAATCTCTTACTTTAATCTCAGTGTTTTTGTTGATTTCATGAAGTATTACATTGTTGTTACAATCATGAACTTGATGTGTAACTAAATCGATTGCGGTTTGGGGATTTGATTGTGACTAATGCATGAAGTATTTGATTGTGTTCTATCTTGTTGATTATTCCTTGTATGATATTGTTGGTGAAATCTTGTGTACTTAGCGGTAACTTGATTGTCATCATGTTTACACTCTAATTGCATTATATTAGTATAGCCTAGCGGTGCCTAATTGATGTAAGTAGAGTATTGTTATTGACTTAAACCTAGCGGTGGATAGTTGATCAGAACATGAATGGAATGATATATGTTTGTCTTTAGCGAGAAAACATTAGATAACATTCTTAGCGGAGTGTAATCTTAAGAACAAAGGTAGAATTGCATGATAGTATGAATTGTAGTCATAGTTGAATCCCCGAACTGAGTTTTTATTATATTGTAATCAACCACAAACAATCCAATCTCAATAGCTTACATTAGAGAACTTGAATACAACGTGCTTTCTCTTGGGTTCGACCCTTACTTGCTGCATACTAACTTGTGAGGAATTAGAAATTTAATTTGAGGCATCCAACGACGTGCCGTCAATTATATATAATCAAAGGTTGCTTATCCCTTGTGTTTTTACTCAGTACAAACGGTTGTCCGGTACAAACGGTTTTTTTACTCGGTATCAACTCAGGTATGTAATAAATTTCTTAACTGCTGACAATCAGTAAGACTCTAGACATAAGGTAACCAGTGTGCAGGTTGTCCGAAAGAGCTTCAAGTTATGCATTCTCAATCCTATTACTCTTCTACATTTAAAAGGTCGTGCCTAAAGGCTTATAGCTACAGTTTTGATAATAGAACAAACACATTTACTGTCCCAGTGAAAACAGGTACGCTATTTCCAAGTTATACTTACTCATCAAACACATAAACACTGCACTGACTGTAACATGAATTACAGGATGCTATGTACACCGCTAATCTCAGAGTATATTAATAGTGATAAATTGCAAGCACATACTAGACCAATCCCCAATTTGACCCAAAAGTCGACTCGCAGGTCATAGTTCATGACCCAATATATACTTTACAGTTACCAGTCAATTACTCGATGTGGGACAACTTGACAGCCGACATTCTTTATTATTCAACACCTTCCCTTCAGCTGACAAGTTGTGCATGTCGAGATGTCAACTCCAATTCGTCTCAACCAATCCACTCGCGCACGAGTCCTTTGGTTGACCACGACTAACAATCCCCGCCGCAGCGGTGGCCCAATGAGTTGAACACCTTCCCACATCACATATTGGGCCCAGGTTCGGCCCGCTCTGATACCATGATAAATTGCAAGCACATACTGGACCAATCCCCAGTTTGACCCAAAAGTCGACTCGCAGGTCATAGTTCATGACCCAATATATACTTTACAGTTACCAGTCAATTACTCGATGTGGGACAACTTGACAACCGACATTCTTTATTATTCAACAAATAGAAGCAGCCACATCGAGGCATCTTCCAGTAGCTCAATTCTTCTGCAGGTGACAGTAATCAATATGTTTATACTTAGTCTGCACACGGTTTTATATCCATGATATCGTCATGGATGTCTATAAAATCAAGAATTAAAATGATTGTTTATGTGTTTTAACAAATCATGTTTATTGCTTTAAGCCTATTTGTTCAGTCTTCCTTTCAGCTCATTTTACAGCTCGATTAAAAACCAAAATGTTATCAATCCATCTTCTTTAACCAGTACAATATCGATACAACAGCATCAAAACGCAATAATATCAAGTCGTTTTGGTATCCTGTTCCGAATCAAAACCAGTGTTGTGAAATCCGACCCGATGGTCGACCCGGTTATGTCACTGGGTCAATGGGTTAGAGGGTCAACCCGGGTCGACCCTGGGGTCAATGCTTATATCAATTTGTAATATTAAATATAAATACAAATATATTACCATAATCAAACTCAATTGGACTCAAAAATTTCGAAATCTAATTAAGCCCAAGTATTGCACTTCGTCTCAACCAATTAACTGAACAAAGTTCGAATTTTCTATTGAATGGATTCTATTTTTATTCACCTTTCTCTGCTGATTACTTGTACCTTTGGGCGATGTGTAATTGTTAAGGGTCCGCGGAAATAATCCTTAAGGGTCCGCGGATCATGATCCCACATCGCTCAACGTTAGAAGAATCAGTAGAGAAAGCTATATAAAAGTACAGCCCATTCAATCCAAAATTCAGACTTCGCTTGGCCAATTGATTGAAACGAAGTGTAATCTTTGAGGCTTTGATTAGTTTCGGAGATTTCAAGCTCTATTTGAGTTTGTGTATGGTAATAATTTTTTATAAAAAACGAGCTTTGATCGGGCATGAGGGTTAAACCGACCGGGTCATGGGTTGAACCGATCGAGTCACGGGTTGAACCGACCGGGTTGATTGGGTCAACCCGGGTCAATTGCAATTTGGAGTCAATAAGAGAACCGACCCGATCAGGTCCCCGGGTCCCGGGGTCAACCGGGTCAACCCGCCGGGCCGGGTCGGGTTTAATAACACTGATCAAAACATTTGATTGGCCCGGAAATCGAAGAGAGAATGTCTGAATTTTTGGGTTCACTGGATTCTCAAATTTGACTGACAAGCAGACACGTGCAAGACCGGAGTTCGACACAGCCCTGACAGTTTCACAATGCTCTCCTCCATCGCCAGCATCCTCATCTTCTTTGTCTTACTAATCCATTCAGAGGTACGTCACTCTTCCATCCATCTCTATTAATCTATCTTGACTTGACTAGGGTTGCTTTTGTATTATTATTATAGGGTGTGCAAAACCAAAAAGGCTCTTCGATTTACCCAATTGTTGTAAGTACCTGGCCTTTTGTTGAAGCTGTGAAAGCTGCTTGGATTGCTGCTGATGATGGAGTTTCAGCTGTTGACTCTGTGGTTGAGGGATGCTCTGCTTGCGAAGAGTTGAGATGTGATGGAACAGGTTTTGTCCCTGTTTTTAGTTGCCTTTGAGTTTGAGCTTAATGATTGATTATAATTTTTATAAGAGGATCTTTTGCTGCTACTAAATTTGGAATCCTTGTTCTTCACTTTACTTTACCAAGTGTAATCACTAGAAAAGGAGACATTGTTTGCTCATTTTTAAAGACAACATATATTGGTTCCTCGGTTATATTTAGTTGCTTTGAAATAGTGTGTCCAATGTTAACTTGATGTAAAATTACTGTTTTTCTTTCCAATAAATTTTAACCATATATGCATTGTGGTTGTTAGTTTGATGTGAATATTATCCTGGGTTTGTTGTTCTCGACTATGTTTTTATTTGTCAATTAGCATGTCACATAGCTCACCATTGTCCTCTGGTCATATTGTGTAGTCGGGCCTGGTGGAAGTCCTGATGAGAATGGCGAAACTACGCTGGATGCACTCATCATGAACGCGGTGCCCATATGTTTCCTTTTTTTCTTTCTATAGACTTATTTAGGTCTGTGTTTCTCATGGAAGTGTTATGTTTATTGTTCATGGACTAACTAAGAATGCTCAGGCCACAATGGAGGTGGGGGCTGTCGCGGCAATGCGGCATGTTAAATATGGAATACGAGCAGCAAAGCTAGTGATGCTGCACACTAAACACACTTTGCTTGTAGGACAAAGAGCTTCTGAGTTTGCTCTATCTATGGGTCTGCCAGGACCCACAAACCTCAGTTCACCAGAATCTCGGGCTAAGTGGGATGCTTGGAAAGACAACCATTGTCAACCAAACTTCAGGAAAGATGTTATTCCCATTGATGATTGTGGCCCATATCAAGCTACCCAAACAATTCGTCATGAGAATGCAAATTGTCCAATCTATAACATTCTGGGAGCCATTGGCCAAAGTTCATCTCATATTGTCCAGTACAATCATGACACCATTGCTATGGCTGTCATTGACAAGGTAAAGTTCTTTTACTTCATCTTACTACTAAGTTCCTCGTATGGCCGCACATTTTCTATCAGGGGTAGCATTATAGTCTTCATCCCTCTTTATGAAAACAGGCGGGTAACATAGGCGTTGGTACATCAACAAATGGTGCCTCTTTCAAGATTCCTGGCAGGTGGGTCATTGTGCATATTCAAAAAGATATTTTCTGTGGTGTCTGATCCATGATTTAGTTCGTTGGTGATTTGTTCTTCTTATTTTTGTTTCACAATCTCCTGTTTGCAGGGTGGGGGATGGTCCAATTGTAGGGTCATCAGCTTACGCGGATAATGATATTGGGGCTTGCGGTGCAACTGGTGATGGTGATATCATGATGAGATTTCTTCCATGGTAAATTTGTTTATGCCATTTCTTCCATGGTAAATTTGTTTTATGTGATTTCTTCCGATATAAATGGTGTGCCAAAATTCTGATGCTGAAGTTGTTTTCCATTACTTAGGACTTTCCTTGCGTCAGATTATAATTCACATCTTGTTACATTTGGAACATTTTTCATCAGGTTTATGATGGTTGGGCTAAAGTGAATTATCATGTATTCTCGTAAGAGTCAGTCCAAGAAAAAGTCATAACGCTTTTAATTCTTTCGAAAACGTTTCTGGTAGACTTACATATTTTTTTATTACAATGGGTACATTACAAGCTCAACTCGAGCATATCAATTTACTACGAAAACTATATCATTACAATGACAATCTATTACAAGACCTTCAATCGAAACCGAAACCATTACATAGGAAAGACTCCACCACATGGGGAGTAGAAAAGAGAATAGGAAAGAGCCTCTCAAGGCAAGAATATTGGTGAGGTCATGGATTGAACCCATGACCCTTAAGACAAGAGTTTATGTAGACTTACATATTTTCAATGCGTGGAAATTCTGAACCTTTTCCGTTGCTGTTATACTAACTTTTTCCGTTGCGTGAAAATCTTTTTGATGCGTGGAAATTCCACCTTTTCGTCATTTGTTTTCAATCATTTAAGTTCCAAACCTCACGATCTGTTTGTATTCAGTTACCAGGTTGTGGAGAACATGAGATTAGGCATGAACCCAAGCTTGCTGCAAAGGATGCAATTTCACGTATCTCAAAATGGTTTCCAGATTTCGTGGGGGCTGTTTTCGCTGTCAATAAATTCGGCATTCATGCTGGTGCTTGCCATGGATGGACTTTTCAGTATTCTGTAAGAAGTCCTGATATGCAAGATGTGGAGATATTCACTGTAGTACCATGATTACTGATTGATGCTGTTTTAAGCCATGGAAATGCTTCATTTGCATTCATCACTCATCACATTAAAGTTCGTGTATCCTTTTGATCAGATGACTATAATTATTATTATCATCTTACAAATAGACCGCATCCCTCATCGGTATAGTTTATTTTTAATATTTACTCTTATTATAAAATTTGTGTTCTTGCACTACAAATTAGTTTATAATTATACAATTTATGAGTACTGTAAATGGTAATGTTAGTGTCATTTTTTCTGAGTTACTTGAAAAGTGACAAAGAATGGGACAAGGACACAACCGATATTTAAGGTGCAAATCCTGGAAATACTCAGACGCCAGTTTTTCTCTTGTATACTAATAAAATTTCACATGTACACTTGGATTTTTAATTTACCTACTGATTTTGAAGCTATTCCTGACCTTTTCTTTTACTCTATCTGGCAGCATTGATCTAACAAGAGAGGATAACGATGCACAGATCTGCAAGCCGAAGCCAAGTTGCTGAAGAGTATTACACTCACGCAGCACCACCTTCCTCCAAACCACCGCCTTTATCGATTAGATCACAATACCTTGAAGCTCAGGAGCTCCTTCCTATATATGATTCCAGGTTCTATCCTTGGTAATAAGGATAGGTTTTGCGCCAAATTTGTAGACAATGCTGTTCATTTCATTCCTTTGGTGATCCTATTCTGTAGCCTTATACTGTGGATATTCTCAAATCCAGGTACTATTTTGTGTAGTAAATGTATTCTGCCTGTACTTTTACATTGTCACCTCAAAATTTGAAGTTTTTTTGTGTATTGTCAAAAAATGCAGATGTTGATATGGGATTGATAATGGATCCAACTGCAACAAAAATTGAAGGATTGACAATTGAGGGAGATTTAGATAGTGATGGAACTCAAACAGGATTACTACCAGTGAATGTGGAAGAATCAGATACAACCTAACAATTTAGTATTGGAAAAGTGTTCTTTAAACACATGATGATGTCTTGAATGTTTCTTGTCCTCATCTTTATCAGTATTTGCTGTCTATGAAATACAAGTGATCACATTTATTACAAAACAATACCTGTAAACAAAACACAGTATGCATGTCTGTTAATGACTAAACCATTACAAGGTTCATAAATTATCATCAAAACACAGTTCAAAACAAAAACTACAAAGCACAAATCCATAGATATTGTGGCATACTTTTTAATCATCATCAACCTCAGCTCTGATTTCTCTTTGAAGCTCTTCTTTATACTCGTCAAATGTTCCAGGGAAAAATCTGACAGTTCCATCCTCAACAACCCATATCGAGCTCTTTTCTTCGTCTTCACAAACTCTAGATATTAGCCTTGAGTCATGACTCACCAGTACGACTCCGCCTGTGAATTCATCAAGTGCCTCTGCTAATGCATCTATACTCTGCATGTCTAAATGATTGGTGGGTTCATCCAGCAGTAAGATATGAGGTTTTGACATAGATATTGAGTGAAAACAACTCGGCCTTCTGGCCTCCTGATAGCTTTGTGATTGGTGTCAAATGGTTATGACTAGGAAGTCCGAATTTGCCTAATTTTGCTCGTACAGCCTCTTGTTTGCTGAGCCCCTCTTGATCTGGATGAGTCTCAAGAGATATTGCACAGGAGTTTCATCCATGGTTAAGAGATCCACAAAATGTGAGAGTATCTCCCAATTCTTAGCTTTTGGCTTCTCCGTACTTCACCCTCAGTTGGAACTAAATCACCTGCAAGAGATTGAGGAGTGTAGATTTTCCAGCCCCATTCGGACCAATATGGCAACTCGGGTCCCCATGTCAATACCAACAACAACATTTGAGAGCTAAAATCATCTCGTTGGGTAGCTGAAGCTTACTTCAATAAGCTGAAGAAGTGGCGGAGTAAGCTCAGTGGGTTCAGGGAAGTGAAACTCCACGCTGTAATCCTCCACTCTTTGGTGCTTCACAGTAACTTCATCCTCATCAACCTTTCCTTACCTCTGCTTTTGAAGCTTCTTTTGCTGCAGCATATTTAGCTCGATCTTTCACCTTATCCTGCTGAGCACGATTACCTGTTCTTTGGCAGCTTTAATCTGTTATCATAGACTTCAAATTTCTTGTTCACCTCCTTTCGCCTTTGCTCATAACCGCTCTCAAAGTCACAAAATTCCACGGTAAAAATGCAACTTGCAATCATGAAGATGAATTATCTCTGTGCACACAGTGTTTAGAAAATCCCTGTCGTGGATACTACTACAAGGGTTTTTTCCACCTGCACAAGTACTCCTCAAGCCATAGCACAGCCCTAAGGTCAAGATGATTAGTAGGTTCATCCAGCAATAACAGAGTTGGCTGCACAAAGAGAGCCCTGGCCAGTGAAATTCTCATCCTCCATCCACCACTAAAGGAACGTGTGGCACGGACTTGCATGTGTTTAGTAAAACCCAATCCAGCAAGAATTTTGGATGCCTGTGCTTCAGCGCATCTGAACCCATTATCTGCAGCCTGTCATAAAGTCCGCAAGCTTCTCTCCAGAGTCATCAACACCTCCATGATTATTATCTTCTTCTACAGAAGCTGCATCTTGCAAGTAAGCAACCTCTTGCCTAAGTCTAACAAGTTCTTCATTAGCCGAAACAACTGCTTCAAGTGCTGATCTATCATCACCAACCACCTCTTGCTCAACCAAAAGTACATCAATATTCCTAGGAACAGGAATCTTCCTCCAAGCAAGCAATTTCAACAGAGTGGATTTACCCATTCCATTCGGTCCAACTAAACCATATCTCTTACCATGAGCTATCTTCACAGAAGCATTCTTTAAAAGCTCTTTTCCACGCGCAGAGACAGAAAAATTATCAACAGTAATATCTTTAACATTTGCATCCGCCCCATCCTCCCCTTCAAGCACCGAAGCTTTACTACCAATAACAACAGTAAAAGCATCACGATCATCCTTGAGCGCTTCCTTCTTAACTTGTTCAGCCACATAAGCTGCAAGCATTTCCTTCTTCTCTTTCTTCTTCACATCCTTACCACTCACCGCTATTCTAAGAGGCTCATTTTCCGACTTCGACTGCGCATGTCGCTTCGGGATATTATTCTGACCCTCTCCTCCATCAGAACCAGCCCCAACAACTTCATCCTCATCCTCATCGGATGGAGGTAAATCAATTCCATCAATATAAGATGAAGGCTTCTGCTGCTTGGGCTTAGTAGACGCTGATGGTTTCTTCGGCTTGTCAGGTTTGCTGTCCATGCTCGCGAGCATTGCGGAAACAGACATTTTTTCCTTTTTCTCATCTTTAGCATTTGGTTTAGCCTTTCCAGCTGCCTTTGCAGATTCATCTTGCTTCTTCTTCCCCATGGCACTCAACCTACAAAAACCACACCACCGAATCCAATCAGTTGCTGAGTGAATCAAACATCGCATAAACTGGACAACAATTGAAGCATAATCAGAAATTCAACACAACAATCAATCAACTGATGAGAAAAAAGAGAGCTTTCAGTTTCAGATTAGAGTAGTCGGCGCCAATTTCTCACCTTTATCCGATTGATCGTCGATCTGGTCGGAATGGATCGGGGCTGTTTGGCCGTTCGGCGATTTGGGGATAGAATTAGGGTTTGGGGGTTAGTTTACAAATAACTGATGAAAATGGAAAAATGTATATTATATACTTTAATTTCCTTTTTTCTATTATTAATGAAATATATTAAAGATGGGCTTGTCCCCAATAAAACAAATACAAAATGTAAAACAAATATATAAAACATCAAAACTTAGGATCTGTTGTTAGTCCTTACAATAATTGAGCTACATTGTGTTCCCTAAAGCTACCCGCTAATGTATCCGCTCTACACCCTCTTCACTCCCCACACTTTGCACCTTCGCCCCGTCTCAGGTGAGACTCCCATTTGAGGTGCATGAATTGAACAAGTTACAAAAAAAGAAAAACACAACGAGCACTAATAGTGATTACTCGCACATGTTCCAGCTTAGCTAACTCAACTATGAGTCCAACATCTCATCCTGTATCTCATTAGGTGCAATTAGTCCTGGAATGCTAAGCATTCTTTGCCGTTCCTGCTCTTTTTGAGCAGCAACTTCGTCCGCATAAAGGTCCTTGTTGTCCTGAGTAATAAATGAAGTTATATTCCATAATTAATTCCAGAAAACTATTGAAAAGGACTACTAAAACCAGGAATTCAACAAATACCTGAGCTGAAAACTCTTTTGATTGCACAAGAAAATCTCTAATGTGGTCTTTGAATGATGAGAGATCAAGTCTCGACTCAAATAATCCATTAACAAATAGGGTGATCTGAAAGAAAGATTCGGGTTCCATCAAGATGCAGCTAGGAAAAAATAGCTGAAACGCAAAGATTTAATGACAATATAAATTACCTCTGCCGTCGTCATATTAGGGAAAGATGAGCTTAAAAGTTTGATGGAGTAATCCTTCACAAAAACTAAATTGTTTGGATAAGCAGCAGTTGCAACGTCCCACAAGGGTTCGGTTAAAGCACCAGACTCCACCTAGGAAATATTACTCAATCAAGATTTAGAAAGTGACAAAAAATACTAGTACTATGGTCTGAGAATGTCCAGAAGGATTGCATAATAAGATTAGTATTTTAGTACCAGACAAAATAAATGCTGCAGCACTAGGACATGCAACTTGAACCCAGGTTTGTGGAATGTGTCAGTCAGCACAGCAAAAATTTCTTGCTCTATCGTCAAAAAGTATGACCGATAAAACTGATTGCAAAACTCCGAGTTCTGAAAAAAAATCAAGAAAAATAAAAACAAGGAAAAGTGTAACCATTGTTATGACAAAATCTCATAACATGCCAGTATCTTTACCTGGAAATTTTTTAACATCTCAAGTAGTAAATTTAACCCAGTTTCAGCAATATTTCTTTCAGTATGTCGAAATGCCCAAATGATTGAATCCATAACAAGCTTCAGTTGCTGAGAACAAAACACACCAAATAAGGAAAACACAAAGGGATACATCAGTAGGGAAATACAGGAAACTGTGACATGGAAAGACAAACAATCTTCAGCAAGAGAGAAAACCTGGCTTGACAGACGTATCAAAGCTGGAAAGCAATGAGTAGCAATTGCGCGGAGAAGTGAGAAAAACTTGAGCCGATGCTCAGGGTAATCCTCAAAGTTTTTAGTAATCATCTGATCACCAACATAAAATTATATGAACAGATTTCAGTTTCATGAAAATATATAAAAATGCAGCCAAAATGATGAGAAATAAGACCCATAACTACTATTATTATCAGACTGATAAACTCTATATCACTATGATAAGCACATTCCATCTATAGTTCAATCCAACAAACGAGACATTAAACAATAAAAAAAATCATGGCATGGCCTATAATTCTTACGCTCACCTCTAGTGTACACTGGAAAATTGCTTCAAAAATCCGCGGAACATCATCAATCATGGAACCCTTGTACCTAAAAAAGTAAAATAGACAAAATACGTGCATTGCTTGGTAAGTTTCCAGAAGAAGAAAACAGCAATGCAGTGCATAACTGCATATCTAAGTTCCTAAATCACATATGCTTCTTTAGCCTCAGACAGGCAAGCTTACTCTTATTAAAGGCAGGGTACATAAGGATCAAAATTTGGAACTACATGCAATTTATTAATGCATATGACACGTGTGGTTTCCATCGTTCGGGAAAAGACGGAGTACTTATTATGTGTATGACAAATGCGGTTTTCAATTAAAAAAGTTTAAAACCAACAACAATTTTTCTCAGACAGATGCAAATTTAATTTATACGTAACAAAAGTACATACTTGTTAATAATGGTGGCAAAAAGTGACAAAACTTCCGACTCCCTGGCATCTGGCACGTTCCTTGCATAGTCACCTAAAACAGGATCCATCATTGGAGGAACAAACTGCTTACCAATTTGTGGCTGCTCTTCAGCTTTGTCCAAAAATGTCTCAATGAGTTTCAGTGTCTCTCTCTTCACAGACCTGTTTAGAGATAGAGAAAGATGAGTGGAGAAAAGTTGAAGTGATACAATGCCACACAATTCTATGCAGAAGCTAACACATTACTAACCTCAAGAGCTTCACATATGATGATTTTGAAGCAAATGGCCCTCCTTCAGCGATACTACTAGAAATAAGCTCGCTGTACATTCTGTTTTCAACAAGGACAGAGTATGTCTTGTCAATAACTCTAAAACGAATTAAATTTGATTGACCAAATAGAATTTGTAAGGTTAACAGATCACCTGTAAACATTAAGCATGTCCAAAAATATTTGGGATATTTGAGGCAAGAAGTACGTTCCCAGAGAAGTAGCCGCACTAGTATTTGTCTAATTGCATGAAAAAGTCAATGAAAAGGAGTAAATGCTCAATACATTCAATCAAATTTGATGTCAAATAAGAAATGCAAAATAAGTATAAAGTCACTCCAAGATTCAATATTCTGACTAAAGCATCATGCTTGTGTCATGAATAGAAAAGGCCAAGTTATAGACTTCCTGAAATGCTCAAGTCTCACTTCGTAAACCACCTCAGTAAGTAGGCAAACTATGATCACAACAACTCATGGGAAGAATATTTATGATTAGGAATTAGTGATGCACTGATAGGAAATTCATTGTATGAAGTCAAGGGGGCCCAAAATCCCTTACGAATGAACAATGCTATCAAGAGTCAAGACAACTGGTTAACCTGCAAAATGTTCAGAATAGTCCTGATGACTTCTTGATCCTTCAGATAATCAACGCTTAGCCGAGCTTGCCCTATAATTTCAGCCCATCTCTGCACTTTTAAATGCCAATTAGCATGTAAGTAAAACAAAAGGCTTATGTGATTGCGCTAGGGCCAACATAGAACACAAATGAATAGCGACCTGATTAGGAAGCACCATTAGTCTTTGCAGATATTCATCCCTTTTTTGGTTATCAGATTCAGCTTGAATCATTTGGCCAACCTATATAGTAGGTGTAAAGCACCAATATTAAAATAAAGATTACACCTACATTAAAATACAGAGGTAGGATGTTCTGTATAAGAAAAAAACAGTACTAACAGATTCATAAAATGTATGAATTTGATGAGGTTCAAGATCGGCGACAGTAACTGCCAGGCCAGATAAAAGTTCGGATACAAATGGCTCATTCTCCCCGACCTGAACGAGGAAAGAAATAATGATCAAAAGAAGTTAGCACGACATTCACTATACATGGGATCACCGAATCCCACAAGAACACTATCAGAATAAGCTAAAATTATCAACTGATACCTGCACAATGACAAACTTGCGCTTGCACTTTTGAACAATCTTTAAGAAAGTATCACAAGCCATATCCTGAAACCATCGAATAATATCTTGAATTCATTACACAATGCCAGGAGGAATAACACATGCCTAATTCAGCTATGAACATTTTAGTTCAACACAAGCATCGCCAATTTTACTCCAACGTATAGCACAGAGAGCTGTCTTATATAAAATACCTGAACGCCTGGATGTGTTTCATGCATAAACTCGAACAGCTTATTTACAACCGTTTTTAAGAACTTCCAATGCGCTCTAAGAAATCGGGGATACTGACCAACAACATACCTGCCAAAGGCTTTCATGATTAGATTATTCTAAACAGCAAAAGTAATACATGTTTGGAAAACAAAATTATGCCTCCGAATTAGAAAATAGGACAAAAAAGCGACAAAAGCATACAGAACTGAACGAGCAGCAAAACAACTGAGAACAACTAAATTATTACATGATGTTACTGGCTATAACTGCTTTGTTGTCTTTCCCTTTTGTGATTTCACATAGATTCAGCAGATCCCGAATAACCATAACCAAAAATCTGTTTTCCTGCAACAAATTAAGCAAGTATTGGTTAGTGTTTCTAATTCATTGCAATTTCAACAAACTTGCAACCTTACAAGCAAAAGAAAATCAATACTGTAATTAGAAATCTGCCCCTATCAAATTACTACATGTATCACATTTAACAATTAACAAAATTTTTTTCTTGACATAAATCAGGGGAGATAAGCTAAAGAAAATATGTGTTTTCTTGAAGACATTACAAACTCAAATGTTGACATGATATTCCAAGTATTGGGACCGCATCATGTACCCCTTAAATGAATAGAAACATCGTGAATCAACACTTATTTTCCACCAGTAATCATCACTCGGACTTATTTTCATCACACACAACAAATAGACCATGCATGTTTGAGAAGCAAGCAGAACGAAAATCCATAATTTAACTTGCCGATGGCATTATGATGTACCTGTTCCTCAACCATTGAGCCAGATATAGATCCAATTGCCCAACATAGTGTATTTAAGTTGTTCCATGCCCAGTCTTCCCCACTTAGCTGTTTACTTAGTTTCCGAAGCATCTGATTCAGCAATTATAACACAATAAACAAATATGAGAAACTGTATCATATTTTCTGCATAAAAATACCAACACACCACTAATTGTATATTTTTTCATATGAAGCACTTTGTTGGATTCATACATTCAAAAAGATCAATAAATGTGCTTTACAAATGCAACTACATAGTTTAGCGAACACACCTGCTTTTCAGTGTCTTCATGATCGAGGTGTGACAAATAAATTAGTGTCTCCCTCATGATCTGCCATCACAACATTGGACTAGTCAGAAAAACATGCAGTGAGCAATAGAGCAACGGAGTATCTCATGTCTAAATTAACTAACCTTGTATTGCACAAGAACATCATTGTCCTTCATTGTTTCACGTACTATGTTCCCATTTTCATCTTCGACAATCAAAACTTCTTCAGGCTTTGCCATGCGACAAATCATAAGCAACCGCAACTTAGACATTGTAGTAGAATAAACCTGCCGCCTCTGAATGAGCTGTGATCCATGCCCATCAACCATATTAAGCATTGGCATCTACAAGATACAACAGGCCAGCAAAAATATGGTGATACAGAAAATGGTTAGAAAAGAGAAAGTAAAAGAATGTTCCAAATAGTAAACAATTTTCTTAAGAACGACTTCAAGCAATCTGATCATATGGTTGTTGCAAAAGTACAGTTCCATAGAAAGAAAACTTCCAAACACGGCATCAGTATCTCTACAAATCTTACTATTAATTAAGCACAAAACCCTCTATTGTAGTTATTTTGAAGCCACATTTCAGCTTCCAAAATTACCCTGCATCTTCCTATAATTACCATTCATCATTATCATATCATAGTTAATTTGATTATGTACGTATTTCTTTAATTAACGGACAAATTTGTGTGCACCGAAATACTAGTAATATTAAAACAACATTGTAATTAAGAACAACCGTATAAAATAATATGTCAATAATCTGCTCTACAGATTGTTGGTTCAGAGGCGATATTCATAAATCTGATATTTGTAACTAATTTCCACGAACAAAACAGACCTGCAGACCCATCATGCTAGCAGTAACCACTGGATTGTCCATATTACTGTGAGACTGAAAGAGCTCTGAAACTAAGAAATTCCAATAGTCCAAGCAAACCTATTACACAGTGCCGAGAGATAGTTATGAATGAAATACTAACTGATCTCAAACAATAAGCAAAAAAATATTAAAAGACATACCTTAAAAACCTCAGTGTCATCTACGTAAGAAATATTGATGAGATATTCGAGCCCCATCAAAAGTGATTCCATATTTTCTTGACTGGATTCCAGAACACGGATGTGACTCTGTAACGGAAAAAAGAACCGTGTATGAAAATCAAGTGAACAACTACATCATTTCAGTATGATAATTAATTAAATTCACTTGCCTTATAGAATGATGTGAAAAATAGCGCTAGATTCTGAATAAATGCCTGTGAAGGAAAAGCAGGAGAACAGTATTATTTACAAACAGTATAATGATAGCAGGAGAGCAATGTTAGTTAAAATGCATGTATACCAGATTTGTATTTGTATGATATACTAAACAGATTTGATCGAACCATTGAAAAAATTACCTGATCATCACTGCTTCCTTGTGCATAAGCATCCGGAATGCTAGTTGACAATGGAAGAATTGTCTGTTCACAGTTGAGCAAGAAGCATCAATCAGCAAAGGTAATCTACTGTACATTCCATAAGAACAACTATAAGTGGAATAGGATGCAGCAATAAGAACAATGGATGCAAAACAGAGCAGTAATCTAGCGTATATAATACTTCAATTAAAACATGAACCCACCCCTAAGATATTGATTTTCTGGTTAACTGCAACTCACCTGCAACTGAGCCATGAATATGTTGTACATTTGAACATACTGAGCGTTATAAAATTCACCAAAACTAAGAGCTGCAACCTGCGCACCAAAAAAAATCTAGCTGTAATTTCAGTGCACTGTTAGAAACTTTTTGTGAATGGAAGAGGGATCATGAGGACCTCTGTTAGACATTGGAGAGTGAGATTCCTATACCCTGGCAGGGGAAAAAATTTCAGTAGTGTCTCCAGCTGTCATGCAGAAGGCTAATTAAAATGCGATCTAACATGTCCAGCAGAAAAGTAAGCTCAAAGGAATCAGAGGAGATAAAGGCACACACCAGCGGTGACTCAAAAATATACCCAAGAGGGATCCAAGAAAGGAAGGCGTGCAAAGTAGCAAGGGTTGCCTGTATAAGTTCGACTCTCTGAGAAGCTGACAGGACATACAAACACAACTCATGAATGAGTTGAAACTCACTGCAATCGGAAAAACACGATTTAGTAAGCAATTGCTTTGTGATATAATTACGCATGAAATTGCGCAGCTCATGAAATTGAGCTGCTCACACCTCAATTTGAGCTCATTGAACCTATTCCTACCAGGTGTTTGAGGGGTAAACATGACAGAAAACGAATCTGGGTTGCTACTTTGCCGGAATTGCAGTGTTATGTTTAAGTACCTGTTCAGAGACTGTTTGAGTTCTTTGATCTTCTGTTGGGTCATTTCCCCTCTAGAGAAATCAAATACTTCTTCACTCAAAAGCTGAGAGGTAAACTCATGTTAGCCGGAAGGACCTTAATATATTATGAAGCTGCTAGGTGAGAATGGAAAGATTGAAGGAAAAATACTCACTTTTAATATTGACATGCAGTTTTCACAAATGGTCTCGCTAGTTTTTGCAGCTGACACAAGATCTGGTATGAAACTTGTCCATTTAGCTGGCCATTCGTGCTTTAAAATCTGCATTTCAGATAATTGATACAAATGATAAAATCATTGGAATACAAAAGACTGAAAAGACTTAGAAGTTAAGGATCCATTCAGCTTAAATACCTGCACCAGAATAATGTTCAGTTTGTTGACATACAATCTTTCCTGCCTGAATGAGACCTCGTTCCTAGAAAGCTGTGAAGAGAATCGAGCAAAAACGAGGTCACCACGATGAAGCTTTCAACTAAACATAATAAGAAAATGAATAAGGATAATGTCTAAAAACCTGTACGATTTCGTCAGATATATAGTTTTTCATGCCATTGCGCTCATCAACGGGCAAGGCATTCCACCTGTACTTAATGACACCTTCAAGAACCTGAATCAAGAAAACACGTTTTTATTCAACGTCAGTGTCATCGTATGAACATGAAACACATAAAATGCATGAATAGCCTCCCAACATTGATGGAACAGTTGGTTTAGCTAACGAACTGAGAATTCAACGCTGGCCGTGTAAATGAGAACCTCTGTTGTGCTTGAAATGGGTTATTAATAATAGCACTTACTCATCTTCTTCACGGAAGCACTAGTATTTCTTAGATAAGCACTACTAACAACAAAGTATTCCAATTTTTACTACTTAAAAAGAAAACTGTAGCACAAGATGAATAGAACCAACCTGCAATGCAAAGAACTTTGTGTTCAGGTTCTGCGAATTTCGGAGTATATTTACCACCTGAAGCCACGTGTCTGGATTGCTTTGCAAGTCCCGTAATATTTGGTCAGCAGCAGCTCTCTGCAAAACAGGTACATAGCATGTTCAGAAAAGTTAACCATAACACTATGCTGGCCTCATTTTACTCGACTTACTGTGCAAAATGTAAAAGATCAACATCCGTCTGAATGCATATTAAACAAAAGCATAAACTTTCCTTAAATGAAAAACAGCTCTCAGTGTCTTTAAAATAGAACAGTTCCAAACACATACCAAACCAGTAATATGAAATTCCTAAGGATGGAATGTACTTCCAAATTAAGTTAATTTCATCTATCAACTATGATTCTATTAAAATCTAAATTCACAGAACGCTCAGTAATTTCTCAAGCAGAATAATTTCAAGTCCCACCACCAGTTAAATCAGTGTTTACACAAAATCATAAATTAAAATAACACACAAATTAAACAAAACCTTAAAATTGCAAGAAACGAGTACGGAAGGCATGAGTCAAACCTCCTGCTTGGATCCAGTGCCGTAGAAAGCAGCGACGGTGGCATCGAGCACGGAGACATCAATACCTTTAGACAAGTCCCTGAGCTGGTCAGCGGCCATAGATATACACGACTAGATGACGTCGACAAGGACGAAAGGGGGTCAATTTGAAATGAAGCAAACGAAAGAGAGAGTGTGCGAGTGTTTAAAACCCTAGTTCAAATTTGGGGGTCAGACGCTATCAAAAATATATTTGGGGTCAGACGAGACGAGGTTTGTGCTTATAAATATATAAATTTTTATTTACTTTTTACGCGGTAGCTTGAAATTGAAGCAGAGAGGTTATGAGGGCCAAACTTTGTAAATTATTTTTATATATAATTTTGACGTCATATTGTCTAGTTATTTACTTATTTTCATGAAAATTCACATAATGTCTTGATTTTTGGATTTATAATAAATAAATGCAATATTTAAAAAAATTATTCAAAGTTAAGTTCAGGGTTAAGTTCTAAAAAAACATGAATTTTTGTGAAAACATCATCTTAATTGTTGATTTGGTTAATCTAGCGGTTGAGATTAAAGTGATTTTTAATTAAATTGGGCGGTTGTATTTGCAATGCAGGGTTGTTGAGACTAACGGTTATTAATATTAACAGTTAGTTGAAGCTGTTTTTGCAAGACCTGTTGTGACCGGGAGTTCAGATGCACATCACTGGTGTTTGAAAAATAAGTGATAATGGTTATCGGAGCTATGTTGTGGAAATTCGAAAGGGTTCCTTTCCATTGGCTACCTCAATTTGGACCTGGAAGAGCTTCCACCTGGACGGCATTCATACTGAACTCGCTGGCAGCTACAGATGCCTGAAATATAACACGGGCTTAGGATTCAGAAGCAGCCATAATAAATAACAATAGGCATATGTCATGAAACAGTCAGCAATCCATTTATCTGAGGCTTTACTGCATATTCGTTCAAATGGACCATACCACAAAATAGCTAGACTGATATTGCCAGTGATTGGGGCCTCTATGGTATGTCATTGACCTCCCCGACTCAAAGTGAGGAGGGGGAGGAAGCAAGGAATGGTTAGTGCCAAAGACAAAGGGTTTAAGGAAATGGTCCATTTTTCTTAACTCTTGTTGCAAATATTTTCTAGATGTCAGAATCCTCAACATATAAACAAGCTACCATAACTTAAAATAGGCATTGAAAAATCAGGTATTGATGAATCAGAAGATTAAATCTTACTGAAAGCTTGTCCAAAAAATGGATAACCATGACAAAGAAAGAAAAATGGGAAGTTATACGACAAGGTGTTTACCTTATTAAACCCACTGACTGAATGCTCAAAATTTACACGCCCAGTCCAGGCTGGCAAACCAGAATCAACTGCAATGATAAAATCATCAGGAATTTACAGGAGCCGGAACTATAATAACACATGCTGCATGAATCAAATAATAAATCATCCCAGCCAAGCAACAACATGAAATTTTACTCACCTAATAAGAAATCTGCGCTGAGATCTTGATAGAGAAGCAGCCTCAGCAAAAACTAACCCCATGAAAATCCACAACCCTGTGCTCTTTGCTAGCTATATTATGATGTATAGTTAAGAACGACAAACAATCTTTAAGGATAATATACCACACCCCTAGTCTTTCCAAGAATTGTGGCAAGTGTATCATTTTGTCCAACCATTAAGCTCTGAGGTAAAAGCATGTGGATGTGAAACATCATCTAGTTGTCTTGTATATATTTTGGTCAGCCTGATTTGTTTTGTACGGTATAAATACACTGGAATCACATTGTCCTATATGCCTCTAATCTAAAGAACGGAACCATTGGTGCTTTAGCACAGCACTCGCAGTTGGCCGCTTCCTGAAGTCAGAGTTTAGCATTGCCTGAGGACATTAAGATTGAACAAGTATGTGCCCAATCTGAATAGTCACGAAAAAGGAGTGAAAGAAATTATTAACGGATATTCAGAGTCAGTTTACTTGGATGAATACCTGAAGCAATTCCCAACCCGCACCGTCACCAATGTCAAGAAAGTCAACAGCATCTGCTAATTTGTCATCTGCCAAGCAATACCTGGAAAGATGATCATTGGACTCAAAATCAAGAAAGCTTGTCAGACAGATATGACCATGGCAACGGGAAACATGAAGCTATATGTTGTGCTTTCGGTAATTTCTTTATAAATTTGCAATATTTGCAGATCATGGAAGGTACCCAGTGAGTACAACAATCAGAAATGCATTTGTAACAACGTTCCCTTTACTGATAAACTATTATTACTTTATGGACCGGAATATGATATAACTATATAAGTATACAGTAAAGGACATTTACTCTCTCATGGCTTCAAGATCTAACTGAAAAGTATTTTCCAAGAGTCTCTGCAAAATAAGAAAACTTATTTGATGTTGCCAGAATCAAGATGGATTATTGGCGTAATAAAAGAATAGTCTACAAGGCTCAAAATGTTTCACTGCTTACTTGCAAGGAAAGGCCATCCAGGATACCTGCCTCACAAAAAGGAACAAAAGCAAGATATGCAAAGAGAAGGCCTGCTTCATAACTGCGTAAGGACGTCATTAGCAATGTTGGATAGTTTTATCTAACAGTGAGGTATCAGTACTGCACTGCACTAATTCTAAATAAAAATGTACATATCATCCGCGATTCCAAAAGCTCTTCTCTCAACGGGTGTGTAAGCTCCGGCATTTCTTGCACGCCTCCACAGTGCCTCAGACAGGACATCTGGACTATCAATCAACGATGAATACCTGTAATAAGTTATGTTGTATTTATCTAATTGATTAACTGGTTAGATATAATCACTTTCTTTGAGACGTGTTTCTTTAATTTTTTGATTCAGGTAGCAAACTTTAAGCACTGAATTGCCAGGGTTGTCCGCAATGAAAGAACAAAGTCACAAGTAATTAAGTTGTCTATCATCCAATGTAATTGAGATGAGAGTGGTCACACTTGAGGTTCCCATTCATTTTTACATGAGTAATTTCACATTTGAAACCTCCAAAAGATATATGAAACACTTATTTACCTGATATCAACAGAGAAAGCTAAGTCTCTCAGCCGTGGAATCAAGTATGCTGCTTCTCTCTCTGTTATTGTACTGAAAAGAGCGAAAGGCATGTATTTGGGTTTTCATTACAAGGTGTAAATTTAATTCATATCAAGTAAAAGTCATCTGAGAAAAATAAGAATCTATCATAGAAGTCAAGCTCGATACTTGAGGACAACTGAAGCCGGTCCAAGACTTTGATGCAATCTGTCAAGATCGTGCATGAAGGCGAGACCACTAATGGTACCATAAAGCAGCTTCTGAATAAAAAATCTCTTACGCTTGGTCCTTAGCTGTGTTTCAAATTGATTCCATGAAATCTCTCCACTAATTCTAGAAAGTTTTTCACTTGCAATTTTACTGTAGTCTGCAGCACTATATCGCCCATAGTCACGAAAGGCAAGCCACTACACCAGATCGTTGTTGTTCATATGTCCTACGGTTAGCAATAAGAGAGTGTGGCACTACAGATATACTTTAAGAATTTACCCACTCACCTGCTCTCCAGTACTTGTCTCAAAGCCACCTAATAGTATTTGAATATTCTTATAGTGGTCTACTGAATCACCCTGAAAAGAACAGGTGGTCAAGTATTGAGCTATAGAAAGGCTAGGAATATTTAGGGGGTGTAAGAATATTATCTTACCTGAAGATATGCATGAGCATTTAGCTCATTAGCAGCCATCATATCAGCTTCAACACCACCTGCCCGTTTTCCAGGATACACCTATGGAAAAATCATTATTTAATTAAAGGTTCAGGTGGAGTATGGGTGGAGCATTTTAAGAGCTTGCGTGAAGTGAACAGACATGGTTGACAATCGGAGCGGTATCAAATTGAAAGGTTATGATGACAATAAGGAATAGTAATTGAAATTAATAAAGAAGCTTTGATGAGTGAAAACACTGAACTCGTGAAATTCTCCACTTTAAAATTTCATTCGTCTTGTTCAAGACTTCATGTAATTACCTTTTTTAAGGATTTTATACAATTTCTTCCAGCTCAAAAGTTATAAACTTAGATGAAGTGAGTAAATTAAGTACTCCAAATTCATTTTCAGTCAACAGACCGTGGGTATCTGAGCGTGTTTTAAGATGCTGATATTGGTAGGAATATAAACATAAAAAGAAGGAAATAAGGAGCCATACCTTGAAAATTACTGGAGTGCCTCTGCTAGGACCTTGAGCCAATCTACCTTCATAGAGCCTGCACTAAGCATAAAAAGTCAAAAGAAAAATGACCAAATTTAATAGAGCTACACAAGTATATATGCAGTTACCCACTTATAATACCTGATCTTGATGCTGCCTTCTCCAACATCTTGCAGTTTGAGGCGAGCCACATCCTCCGGACCGGCAAGGCCACATCCTCATCCCCAGCCCCAGGCTGTAATCCCTTGTAACTTGGAAACAAATAGGTTCATTAATTTCATAGAAATAAATCAAACGAATTGAAATTGAAAATGGAGCGTTTGGAAGATACGTGGTGACGTTGATGAAGCCATAGGTACCGATGAGCCTGCCGACTTCGAAAGCGTCGGGTCTGTTGATGAGAGTGGCTGCGATGCGGATGCGTTGGCGGCGGGTGATGATGAGGTATTGTGACGGACTGAGAAGCTGATTTCTGGAGAGTGCCGCCAAGTGTCGTGGTGATGACGTCAGCAAGTTCGGAGTTGATAGCAGCGCCATTAAATTGGGTCTCAACTCATTTGATCATTTTTTTGATTACCTTATCTTAAGGTTCGCACGAGCAGAAAAAGACAGATTCTAACATTGCTAGATTTGGTTTTTTTGAAGTCTGAATCTACACTTAGTTTTTAGAAGTAATGTAAACTGTTGAAATTCAATTTTTTGTGGTAATGGCAGCTTATTCAGTGGCTGCCGGATAGAGGTATGCTTCAGCTGAGTTGAGCTTCAAACTAGTTTTAAGATCAAAGCCATCCCAGTTAGTTCTGGTGAGTTCAGTAACAAACAAAGGCAAGAGATGATGTTCCTTTATTGAGCACTCAATGAATAAACAAGTGAAATTGCAGCATATATCATTCATTTTATGATACCACAGCATAAATGAGCCTTGAGCCCATTCCATGTTCAGTTGTTCAGAATTGAACCCTTCAGTTTTACAGCGCCCCATGAAATCACCCCTAGTGATGATGATCCTGCACATAGCGCAACCCACAGTACTTGCAAATTGCTGGCTCTGCCTTGTCCAGGCATATGAATTCAATTGGATGACCGAGTGCAGGGTCAGTATCTGAAAACAAAACCCAACAAGAAGTATAATATATATCTAGTAACCACTCATCGGCAGGAAAATGTTTTAAGTTTGAAGTCATTACCTCCTTCACATGCAACTATCCTGTCATCGACTTTGATTGGAGGCACCTCATTGATCAATTCCATTGGAGATTTCTTACTTGTATCCTAACATGAAACGAACACCAATGATTACACTTGGAACAAAAACTACATATCACAACTCATTTTAAGCTATGCAGAATAAATTGCACACTTTCGAAATTCCCCAGATTCTAGTGCAACCCACAGGGGCTGGAAACATAGATATGCAACTATAAAAAATGAGGTGATAAACATTAGAGCCTACACCAGAAACTTGATAAACCAGAAATGTCAATGCAATTCAGTTTTCATCTATTCTTGCTTAAATTTAATGAGAAAGTTAAGCTAATAAGAAAACATAATTCTTCAGTGAATCTACAAACACAGAAAAATGATACTGCGACTTCCTAACGGCCTTTATGATGTTTTTCCTTCATAATATGAGTTTAAATACTACAAACAGTCATGAATCATAAATGAGCAACAAGGTGACCGGAAAAGAACCTAGGAATTCAAGAGAACCAACTGATGGATCTTTATGATCTCACATAAGCACCTTAGAGTTACATACTCAGGCAATGGATCTATCACGGTGGTTTGAAACTGCTGTGTGGCCTATATTTAATTAGTCTATACATTTACGACTATTCACTTGTGACATGTACCTTAGCAAGGGTAGCTTGACACCATAGTATCTTCAACCGATATATTACGGTATGAAATTTAATTCATCATAGCAATTAGTAAAACATCACATCTTGGGAAATGGGAAGTTAAGATCCATACGCCAGATAATGTAATTCAAAGGACAACAGACTATGCAAGATTGTCCATGCAGCATTGATGTTGTGATCATTTACAAAATTACAATACCAAACTATGCTGCATTAGTTGGCAAGCAGCTTTGTGACGAAAAAGAAGTTATAGAGAAAAATGTATTACAAGAAAAATGATAGGCCTAATGGTAAAGTGCCATCCATACTCTACATTAATATTCCTAGTTTTCGGCAAACAAATGAATTAGGGTTACAAAAACTTGGCTATGTAAATTTCAAAACCTAACACTAAAATTACAACAAAAATCAATAAATAAAAACGATCCAATTGATTTTCCAGTTATATTTGAATTGGAGATTGTAAAAATTTGGAGATGTTGATGAACGCGTCATACCGTCATCCATTTCGCTGTGTGGGGACTGAGTTGGGTGCTGACGGCAGCGGTGGAGATACTCCTGGAAAATGCGGACAGCTTCGTCGCTTGGATTAGGGATTTGAAGAGATGCGATGGAGCCATTGATGAGCCGATTGGATTCGCCTTGCCGAATTGAATACAATGTTTTCCGATCCGCAGGCGATGAGAAAACCGAGATGCCGATCGATACATATTCAACTGGACCGGTCGAACAGTCGGTTCGGCCGATTTAATTGGACCGGTACGAATCTTGGTTTAATGTGGCAATTTGTACTTGCAGTTCTGTAAAACTGTTATGCTTGTTAGTTGTGTACCCAAAATAGGCCATTCGGGATGGAACATTTTACACAAGAAGATCCACGTCATAATGTACATATTTCCGTGTTCGCGATCTCTGCAACGATCAACGACGAATGAGCTTCGAGGATTATGTTCCTCATCTCCAGCATTCAAATCTGATCCAAAAAATACAGCAAAATATGAATGTTAAAGTCACTGTGTGGTGTGCATCATTCATACTTCCCTTTCATATTATCCCTTCATTTATCTTCTAAATGATTTTGTTGTGATGACAGAAATTTGTAGCTAAGGTGCGCACCGGATCAGTTACGTAGCGATCATCGAACGGTTTAAAACTCTGCATTGCATTTTATTGCTTTGCTTGATTTGTGTGTATATATAGTGAAGCACACTGAGTTATTAGTCTCATCAGGCAATGTTCACTGCACAAATCGTTAAAACATGTTTCATCACCTCCTCTTTGTTTCATCTAACAAAAAAGCATCAGTTCGTCCCGTAGCATTTGCATCTGCATCTTCTTCCTCATTGTCTGTCCCGAGTCTTATCAGAAACAAGCCTGTGTTTGCTGCTCCTGCACCCATCATCAACCCCATTTGGGTAATCTTCCATTCATCTAATTCTGCATTTGCTTCTTATCCATTTTTATCTATCTATGGATGCATTTTGCAAGACATGGAATTGAAACCTTAAATAGCTAAATCCAAAAATGCAAGAAAAAAGAAAGAATAGATTGTTTTTAGGACATTGTCACTGTCATTGATATCCATATGCAGACTGATAATATCATTTTTATTGTACATGTCCGGCGGGTTCATCGCGAAAATAACATTACTGGAATTCTTTCTCAGAGAGAAGACATGTCGAATGTAACATATAAACGGGAGTCCATTGAAGACTTGAGGAAGCGTCTAATGTATGTATAAAAGACTTTCCATTAGTTTGGTAAAAACTTACAATAAGGTTGATTTTCTTTAAATTTTCAGAGAGCAGGACGAAATGTCGTCGACGCCGAAGCACGTCCTATCGACAGAAGTGCCGGAGGGCACCATTCATTTTGACGAACCAACCCCATTATTTGATCCAGTTGAGAGGATCAGGACTGGCTTCATTCAATTCAAGACTGAGAAATATGAGTGAGCCATATTCATTGTTCGAATTTACGCAACTATGTTGCAAAACTAACGGTAGCAAGTTTGATGGGTGATATTACAGTACCAACCCAGATTTGTACTCTCAGCTAGCCCAAGGACAGTCACCAAAGGTCAATACTAAAAAAACCGGATTTCAATATTTCCTGTCGGATGTTTTTTTGGAATATTGTGTTTCTCAGTCAGAATAATTATTTCCTTGCAGTTCATGGTGTTTGCATGCTCAGATTCTAGAGTCTGCCCGTCCCATGTCCTAGATTTCAAGCCCGGCGAGGCATTTGTTGTCCGTAACATTGCCAACATGGTCCCTGCATATGATAAGGTCAGGTACTCTGGAGTTGGGGCGGCCATTGAGTATGCTGTTCTGCATCTCAAGGTAATTCAAGCTACGGCCACAGACATAGAAGACCATAACTAGCAATATCAACGATGATATATGAACGATCACTTGGTATTTTACTAGGTGGAGAACATTGTGGTAATTGGACATAGCGCCTGTGGAGGGATCAAAGGTCTTATGTCCCTTCCGGACGACGGAAAAACCTCAACGTAAGTCCATGTCAAAAACATATTTGATACTTAAAATTCTTCCTCACTGACTTATGTCGATATTTGGGAGGAATTCACAGTGACTTCATTGAAGACTGGGTGAAAATCTGTCTGCCTGCTAAAGAAAAGGTCAAGTCTGAGTGTGCCGGAAATGCGCAGTTCGGTGAGCTTTGCACCACCTGTGAAAAGGTACCTCTAGTCACTTTCTCCTAGTAAAAAGAATCAGCATTTTGTTGATATATGTCGAATATCCTGACATGTACTTCTTTTTTCTTGTTGCAGGAAGCTGTGAATGTGTCTCTAGGAAACTTACTGACATACCCTTTTGTAAGGGATGGATTGAATAAAACATTGGCACTCAAAGGAGGATACTATGACTTTATCAATGGATCCTTCGAGCTTTGGGGACTCGAGTTTGGCCTTTCCGCGCCACTTTCCGTATGATCCTGAAGTTCTGTTGCATTCCCCTACTCTACCTATTTTCCCTTTCAAGCCGTCGAGTATTTCTAAGAGTACTGGCTCGGTCATTCGCCATTTCAAATGTTTTCTAAGAGCTGCTTTTCTTCAATATGTATACTCAATCAAATAAGCTTTTCAGCATTGACATGTCATTTATTCTCAACTCTTTTTTTAGGTAAAGGATGTGGCCACCATACTGCACTGGAAGCTCTATTGACCCACATTGTCTTCAGACTGTTGTAAAATGTAATCTTTCAAATATACGCGCAATCTTCTCCTCGCGCGTCTTTGTCGTATGATCTGTATGTGCGGACTAGGTACGTGAAGTTTGAGTTTTTTCAATGATGTAATTGCAAACTAAATAAACTTCCTGGTGGAATCTACACAGCCTTGTTCATTTTTGATACTTATTTTGAGGTACTAGTACTATTGCAACATGTTCCACGCAAATTCCGCATTTTGATTAAGTGAGAGTAGTACTAGGACGAGTGACTTAATGTTGTAACCATTATGATAGCTTCTTAGATGTCATGAGAGACTGAGCTACTCGATGATGACAAAGTGGCATTTTCATCAGACAGGAAACAGAGTAGGAGGAAATGGTGGGATGGAAATGTTTTCTGGGGAGTACGGGAGACGAAAATAATATGGAAGAAGCCATTTAGTTTAAACCAGTGTGATAATTACACTTCGAGGATATCATGTATCTTTGATTTAATTACTTACAGCCACCGTATCCTGGCGTTAGTGGCGCGGAGCATTGCATCCGAAGGCCGAAGGGTTTCTTCTTTGGAATTTGTGTTACACTTCATCTGATCTCTTGTTTTGTAACAATGGGACTGTTGTCTCATTGTCAACTGTTTTTGAGGTACTAGAATCGTGTTCCTCAGCTATCTCTTCCTGCGCTTTGCCCCACATAACAGTATAAAACCCAACTGACAATACAGTTGCTCCGATGATGCTGCAATGAAATGATGGATTATAGGATGAAAGCTTCTTAAGTGAAAATTTTAAAATGTGAGGTTGTAATGTAAATGTACCTTCCAAGATAGAGGCCATCGCCAAGGAAGATGACACCCATGATGACCGCAATGGCAATAGATAATGGTTTGAACATCGATACAAAGAACGGGCCTTTCAAGCGAATAACCCATGTGTGAACTACATTGTTCACGAACGAACCAAACAATCCCTGGACAGTTGACAGTACTTGTAAAAACACTGGAAAGCCTTTTAGTACTACAATAACAAAACCATAAGTTTACAAATACTTACTGAGCAGATGACTGAGACCAACGCAATATTTAGCCCGATCTTCCAAGCATCGAAACTGGATTCTGTGAACAAGGCAACATTTGCAGCAAGAACAGCCACACATACATTGTAGTAAAATATCACAGTTAGTTCATCCGGGTATTCCTTCATAATTTGAGCCTGAAACAAATCAGCACGGACTAATGAATTATGGGAGCATGTATATTGTATATTGAACTAGGTACTGTGATCGTCTAAACTATACCTGAACAATGTACCAAATGGGATATGTCATGTACTCGCCACTGAGTAAGAGTCCGCCAATTACCCAGTCCGAACTAGATGGTGATTCTTGGGGCATGTGAACTGAAAGGTTGTCTAACGGGGGAGTAAGGATAACTGGACCTTTGTAGAAAGTGACTATGATGGCACCCGAAATGGACAATAGGGTGCCTACTATTTTAGCCTGACTGCTTGAGCTTCTCAAAACGAGCTTCTCCATCCTTAAGTTAGTTAAAATAATTATTGCATTCCAAACACGAATGAAAATACACCCATTAGGTAAACTTCTGGAAATCATATCGAGTTGTGCTACTTAATCACAAAATACAAGGTGCGTGTATATTAAGGCAAAACCTGAAGATGACAGCAAGGATGAAGGTGAAGGTTGGAACAAGGTTACTGAGAGCTGAAGCAAGTGCCGGGGAGCTGTAATCGATACCTTTGTACCCCAAATTTTGAGATAAACACCTAAACATATGAAACACAACCAAACCGAAAATTCTCTGTAACAAAATTTAGAATCATATGGGGCACAAAAGGTAGTTAAAATGATACATACCCTATAACTCCAAGCAGGCCAATTTTACTGATGATGGAGAAATTGAGTGGGGGAAGCACTCTTATCCTGCAAAAACCCAAATCATGAAATGGACAAAAAAGCTGTAAAGATTGGAACTTTGGAGTGAAATTGAGAGACAAGTGATGGACTTACTTGTGAGAGATGAAGGGGGCAGGAGAGAGGGCTACAGCAGCAACACCATAAGCATAAACAATGAAGACATGGTAGCTCATGCCTTTGTTAGAAGCTGCTTTGAAAAGGGTATTTAATCCAACATTAGCACACTCCATCACCACCATGGATCCAAATGGAAGAACATCTTTGCTCCAATATTTGCTCATCTCTAACATGTCCTGTCTCCTGTCCCTCCTAATGGATCACCCCTTCTTCCTATTGTCTCAGATTGAAAGTCAACAAGTGTGTTTGCCAAACTGATGGATTCTTTGATTTTGAGGTCGATAAACAAACATTGGACTTGCGTGTCAGCTTTAACTAAATAATGTTACTTATAATAAATTTGGTCCCACTTGTGTATTTTCTCAATTTATTTAGCTTTTGTTTTTCAATTTATTTAGCTTTTGTTTTTCAATTTATTTATGTTACTTTTCAAGGAGAATGATTAAGGTGATAATATACTTTTTGAGATACTATTTGATACATAATTAAAATAATTCAAGATCACGTTTCATTGTCTCTTTAAAGATTTCTCATTTGTATTAATTTTATTATCTAAGTAAACCCACATCATTAAATGAAATTTGGTGTTGTGATACCAATTAAATTAATTTTATAACATATATTTATAAAGTGATATAAAGAAAAAGATGAAGAGATACAAATATCCTACTAGGACATTCGCAGTATTGATTTCTATTCATCAAACGGCTCATAATTTTACAATTTTAATTTCATCCGATAAATATGATAGTTTTACACCTTACAAAACTTTATTATCCTCTTTAACTCAATGATGTAATTTTAGTAATTGACATAATGTTGCCAACAACAGGCAATTAAAATTAACAATTTAATAGTTTTTCTAAAAGTTTAGTTAAAATAATTTAATTTTTAATGACATTTAATCCAACAAAAAATAAAATAAAAAAATAAAAAAGTGGTTGGTATTGCGGGAGGAGGAGAAAGAAGAACCCTGAGAAAGAGAAATCAAAATACCCCAAATCGCCAATCACCTCAAAATCCCATTCTTCTTCAAACCCTCCGATTTCATCATCAATCAAAACCCTTTTTTTCAGCTCCGATCACAATCTAATTCGAAAACCCCAAATCCCCAAAATCCATCCTTTACTCATCTCGAAATTAGGTTAATATGAACGACGCAATTGCAGCAGCAGGCATGTGTTGAAGCTATGAAGTCCGATATGGGATTGGAATCCGCCGGTAGATTTAGACTTTTCTTCTTGTTTCGCCGCTTGATTTAGCTCTATCTCTATATTTTGTTGTTGTTTTTATTATACAATAAAGTTATAAACTTGCTGGGGAAAGAGGAGGTTTTGGGTTGTTTGATTGATTGAGGAGTTTGGGAGAGGTAGGTGTTGTGTATCGATATATGATCGGATTGTGTTAGGAGGTGTGGGTTGATAAGAGCTGGTAATGGTCATGGATGAGGTCAACCCTAGTGGTGATAGACCTCAGAATTTGGAATTTATTGGTCAAGGTAGCAGCAGTGGTGGATACTTGTCATCGCAGATGATACAGCAGCGATGTAGTGGCTCAGCTTTTATACCTTATTCTCCTTGCTCGACAGGTCCAGTTGGTGCAAGGAAATCGGTGAGTACTCTAACCTTTGTAGCTGTGTGTTTGTGTTAAATATGAGTTGTAAACTGGGGTATGGTTTTGGTTTGCATTGCATTGCATTGCATTGCATTGCATTGCATTGCATCGCATCGCATCACACATCATTTAAGTTATTGAACCTAAAGTTGGTCTTTTACGGGTTTGATTGAATTGGATTACTAGTATTCGATGATGATCGATTTTTGCATATTTTGTTTTTGTATCATCATGTTTCCCCCTTATTGGCTCATCATGCAATCCTTATGCAGTATTTGTCATGTAATGGTCTACTTTGTCTGCCCATGTTGCAGTTGGTTACAAGACTATCTAAGGACATCCTTGAAACATATCGCACATGCAACCCAAACTTCAAATACTCTGAAAAGTTGAAGCTGAAACGGTTTTTGACATCTCCATCAATAGGGTTGCTAAATGATGGATACGATAATGCAAACTCCGACCTTATTTTGAGTGTGAACTGTATCTTGGTCAATCCAACTACTCAAAGAAGGTTTGGAACCGTGCTTCACGTGTCTATTTTTGTAGCTTGACAACAGAGATATAAGTATACACTCACATAAGTCTAGGTTTCATCATAACTTTTAGACATGTGTGCCTCCTTATGCTGTGCATATTGTTAGTAAATTGGTGAGTAAAGATTATGTTGGAGGATATTTTAGAGCATAGTTCATATTAGCTGCAGTTCATTTTATTAATTGTGTTAGTTATTTTGGTAGATGTATCATAAGAAACCCATGTTTAACAGATTCTATCGAGGCATATGCTGTCCATTCTGCTGTTAAGTAAACTCTGTCTGGTGATCAGTAAAATTGTGCAGCAATCGTTTGTTGTCATAGCCGTTCCTCTGATTTATGTCATTTCTTTGTATCTAGCTGAGGGACCATCCTATTATTTGATAGATTAAGTATTTTCCAAAGTTTGCTCTCTTCCCAATCACATCATACCTGATTTTTACTTCCCAAATATATGCTAAATAGTAATTCCTGGTTGCTGCCTAATTTGTTCATACTTGACACTGACAAACATGGTAAGGAATGAAGTTTGGGATCCAATGGTTCCATGTTCTTTTCCAATTTTATTGATTATTTTTAATGTTTGGATATTCAGGTATGTTGTAAAAGAGATGCTTGGCCAGGGGACATTTGGGCAGGTTGCAAAGTGTTGGGTGGCAGAAACCAACAGTTTTCTTGCTGTCAAAGTTATAAAGAACCAACCTGCTTACTATCAGCAAGCACTGGTTGAAGTTACAATTCTTAAAATGGTGATTATCAAGTATCTATTGGAAATTTCTCATGTACCACCGAAATGATATTTAAGGACGTTGTTCACAAAAATCATGCAGTAGAACTGATATATTATGTATTGAAATGCAGCTTAACAAGAAGTATGACCCTGACGATAAACATCACATTGTTCGTATCTATGATCATTTTGTTCATCAGCGTCATTTGTGCATAGCTTTTGAGTTACTGGATACAAACTTGTAAGCAATCAAGGGGAATAATTTTATTTTAGGCAACTGTTTGATATACCTTGTATAGTGTTTTTGTCACTGAGGTTTCTCATTCAAGTTTTCCACCACACGGTAAGCTAACTATCTTTACCTCCACAGGTACGAGCTTATAAAGCTCAACAAGTTCCGGGGGTTGTCCTTGAGTGTAGTTCAACTGTTTTCAAAACAGGTATTGATAGGTTGTTCCTTTTCTTATATAATCTGCTCCGAATATGGAACTAAAATCTTAATGTAACAGATATTACAAGGTTTGGCGCTGCTTAAAGACGCTGGTATAATTCATTGCGACCTAAAGCCGGAAAACATTCTTCTTTGCACAAGGTATATGTTCGGAAATTTGTTCAGCTGTTTTGGTGAAAAGTTATATTTTTTGACAAATATAAAAAATTATTCCTTTGCATTTAACCTTACAAAAGGTCATTTTTGCACAGCGTAAAGCCTGTAGCAATTAAGATCATAGATTTTGGATCAGCTTGCATGGAAGACCAAACTGTCTACTCTTATATTCAGGTTCACGTCTGTTCTGATATTTGGTGGATGTTAGATTTTTTATGAGCTATAGTCGATCTTCAATCTGCACCACATTTTGTTTTCTGATTCTTTTGCAGAGTCGATACTATAGGTCCCCTGAAGTTCTTCTTGGATATCAGTATCCTCTATACAAGAATTTTTTTCTTATTGTGCCTCCGTTCTGATGCCTTATTTTTCATATGAGTAAATATTTTTGTTCAATGTTGGTGTCACAGCGTCGATAAGGGTTTTTTGGTGCAAAATGATTATACATAAATCACACCATCTGACTGATGAAATCACGTGGCTTTGCCACAGATATCCAAGCTACTACTTTGCTCTATGTTTATTTGCACCCCAGGGATACAGTGGATTCAGTTATGTATTAACTATTAAGAAAAGTTTTCTACCATGATTATTTTACCATACACACAAGAAGTTTGTTCCTTAACTGTTCTTCAGATACACCACTGCAATTGACATGTGGTCATTTGGTTGCATAGTTGCTGAGCTTTTTGTAGGTCTTCCACTGTTCGCGGGGGCATCTGAGTTTGATCTTCTAAAGAGAATGGTTCAGTTATTAGGGTACATACCATTTTTGATCTTCTTATATGAATACAAACGTTGCATAACCGCATGTGTTCAGAAAGTCATCTTACTCACGTACTGCTTTTATGTTTCACAAGAATGTTGCATAAACCACAAGTAACACATTTGTTTTAGCATTGGCCTTGTAAGTGGACATCTTCCTAAAATTCATATATCCTCGTATAAAACTCTTTTTATTGATAAAACATGTAGAGGCCAACCTCCAGACTATCTGTTGAAGGAGGCAAAAAACACCAGTAAGTTCTTCAAATATGTTGCCAGCGTCCATCATATAGATGAAGTTGGCAGTGCCTACCAAATCCTATCAAAAGAAGAATATAAAGCTGTAAGCATAAGTATATACTAAATATTCTTTGACAAAATAATTATGATAAAAGACGGTCATGATATCAACTGTCCAGTAGATTATTTCGTTGATTTTCCAGAATCAATTTTCTTTTCTGTTTAGTCTTGTGGGTTTTTTTGGTACAGAGGGAGAAAAAAGAACCAACCATGGGGAAGCATTACTTTTTTCAGCAGAGCCTGGAAGAAATTGTTAAGGGGTATCCTTACAGAAAAGACTTGTCTAAAGAAGATCTTGCAAAAGGTTCAAATTCAAAACCTTGGCCTTGCATCTTAGGCTGAGTTTTTTGATAAATCTTCTAAGGGAATTATTTAATGAAAATACAGAGGGTCGGATACGATTAGCACTTGTTGACTTCTTGAGAGGCCTGGTTGAGTTCGATCCTGCAAAACGATGGTCTCCATTTCAGGTATTCACACTTTATACGTCTGACGCTTCTCGCATTCTTACTAGTATTTCCTGGCATGTTTTAACTTATATTTGTGGTCCCTCTGGATATCTACAGGCATCAAAACATCCATTTATAACAGGAGAGCCCTTTACATGCCCCTATAGACCCCCCATTGAGACACCTCATGTGGTTAGTGGATTATCGTCGATACGAAATGACTAATGGATGCTGTGGTCACACTTTATACCCCTTTGAATACCATCACCCACCTTTTTACGTTTTTAAGCTGAGAATAATTTCGTTCTATAAATTGTTAGCTTCCTGTTTCCTTGTTATTGTTAGTGTATTGGCAAAGCTGTAGGTTTTTTCCTCTAACAGGCCTTTTGTACTTCTGTTGATCTTTTGCATATTGTTAACTTTAGTTAGTTTATAGGTTTTGTACTTCTAATGCAGCGATGTTGTACTTTTATACATTCACTCTTATCTATACTTTTTGTAGCCTGTTTCACGAAACGCCAAGGTAAATCATCATCCTGGTGGTGGGCATTGGTTTGCTGCAGGGTTGTCTCCTAATGTGAGCGTCTCTCCTTTTGTCATTGTTAATTTATTTTCCACAGCTATTGTCTTATTTTTGCGGAAGATGGTCATTTGGCCTTGAAAAACGGGTACTTTCATGTTACTCATGTATTATAATTTTGTCTTCCAGATGCCTGGGGGGAACAGAGGTGTGCCAAATAGCAACCCACATTTCCCGCTTAACTCTTATGCTCATCCAAATAGCTATGGAAGTTTAGGCAGTCATGGGAGTTTCAACGATATTGGGCTTGGGAGCAGCTATGGGAGCTACGGTGATAATAATGTCTCGTTTGCATATTTTTCTCCAGTTGGACCATCACCAATGAATCATCATCACTTAATGGGTGGTGTTGCCCCCCTTGGAAGTAGTTCTGATGCAAGGCGAGTGGCCCATCAATTCCCACACGGGAGTGGTTTGGGTATGAGTCCATCTGCAGCAAGTTTTGCACCATTACAACTTGGAACCCCTTCGCAGTTCACCCCTCCTGGCTCATATGGCCAGATTGCGTCCTCTCCCAGTAATTTGGGTCCAACATCTCCTGCTAGAGGCAGTTATCATGGGTCACCATTAGGAAAAGCTGCACCTTTTAGTCAGTATAACAGAAGAAAAGGTCATGAAACATCATCAATGCATCATTGGCCAGGCCAGATAGCTGATGGTAAAACCAGCAGCGCTGCTGATGTCAATCCACACACAATTACTGGTTCTCCAGTCTTTTCCCAGTTAAGTTCCAGCAGCAGCAGTTGGAAGCAGCATATGAACGGAAGTAACAGTTCTTCAGCAATCCCGAACCCATTATCCCATGGTTCCAATATGCAATCAATGCAACCTGTACAACAAGCATATGAGAATGGCGAAGCAAGCTCGTCATTGCTTGATCCTGGAAACTGGGATCCAAACTACAGGTTGGCATCCGTGATTGTGGTACTACTACCTTTTACGTTTTATATGTACTGCGAAAAGGTTTCCAGTTAAGAGTCCCAATGAAAATTTGGGAGTAAATGTGTGATGTTCTGCATTATAAGTCCCTGAACTTCTTTTTTGTGCTGGTGGTAATATCTTCATTTTCCTTTTCAGCGATGAACTTCTTTTGGAAGATGCTGGTCTCGATATGAACCATGTGGTTCATGAGTTTGGCAAAGCCCTCAACTTGGGTTCATCGTCCTTGCCTTATGCGGATAGGTCAGCTGGACAAGGATTCGGCCAGGGCCCTTATATTCAAAGGTATGTAAACATGTGGTATAAGAGCAAAACTTAGTTGCGAATAGTATTGTTATGGCTCATGTGAAATGTCCTTTTAATTTTTAATTTTAATTCTAATTACAATATTCACATGTTTAATCTGATATTCTGATTTACATGGTAATGTGGTTTGCTCCTAAAAGAGTAGTCATAAGTTATTATAAATGTTCATTCAGAAAAGTTATAATAAATATGAATACAACTATTTGCAATTTCATTCAGGGGCAATGGGTCGTTGCAAACATTTCCATTTGGGGAGGTGAGCAGCTCCGGTTCATCCTATGATCCATATGCGGGTGGCCAGTATCGTCACATGTCGAATCCTGCACAGTTCTTGCCTCATATTTCCCAACATCCTCAAATTCGCATGGGTCGGCAACCTAATCAAAGATTCAGCCAAGGAAACTTGGCAAATCGTGGAGTTCACACTGCATATAACTCTGCAGGCTTCAACTTGGAAGGTCCACTTTCTCCTGGAAGTAGTTCATTTAACCATAGCTCCTTTTGGGGTAATGAACCGAACTTAAAAATGATTTACAAGACCTACTAATTGTTTTAGTTCGCTAGTGACTTGGTTTATTCTGTCGTTTTTGTTAGGTGGTAGAAGAGCAGACCGACCATTAGCTGACCTTCCTCCAACATCTCGTGGAAGAAAGGACATCGGAAGGATTTCTTGATGGTTAAGACATCAGTTTTTATCATCCGATAGGAATTATTATGTATCAGAACAGGGAAGATGGCAAAAGAAAGGTCCTTCCGGCTTGCTTTCTATGTTATGTGATGGTCTGCGAATTCTCTTATCCAGAAAGTGCTCATTCTTTGTGATTTCTTGACTACACTTGATGAATCCATCATAGCCTATAATTTCTATCTAATGCCCACATGAAATGCACCAAGTGATTGGCATGCTCCTGTCCATTTGTTCTGATTTCATCACATGTCTATATCGTCTAATGGATACAAACAAGTCAGTTGTTGGGATATGCCAGTAGCACCAAACAAGTCAGTTGCCCTGGTAACTATTAGTATTAATGAATATTGATATTTTTGGAATGACAAATAGCAGGGAATTAAAATGAACTGAAATTTAATTTCTATGAAGTCAAAAGAATGTAAAAAATGTTGAATAATTAAGTAGATAAATAAATGAAAGATTTCACTGTAAATACAAAGACTAAACCCATCCCCTTCTTTCCAGCCGTGATAACTTTGAATTGACGCGCAAATGTTTAAGAGAAAGAATTCTTATATTGATGTTACATTCCAGTTTTCAAGTCTCCTAGTTTACAAAAAATTGAGGCACCTTAATCTTCCATGACACCCACATAGCAGAACTGCTGCGAGAAAAGTATACATTTTGACCAGTTCCTCCGGTGAAGAATGTTTGTTCTGTGCACTACACAAGTACAACAAGTGCTCGGTACATATCCAAGCCTGCAGGCAGAGCATTAAAATGAGACATTAAAGATCAGTAGCAATGAAATTGGGGTTTCGACTAAATGAAAACTAGTAAAGTATTAGTCCTGAATCCTGATCCAGTTATTCAAACTTAGATTTTTCTTAGAGAATAAGAAGAATCAACTGACATGACTGGTGGCTGCATGCCACAAACTACCAAATGATAACTAACATCAATAGATAAAACAGTTCCACTGTGGTCTGAATGCAATAAGGTGTCTCTTTCCTGTTCATCTACCCAACTAAAGTAAATGTTTTTCTTTATTTAAATACATGCTTCACTAAACTGAACAATAATAGTTGCATCATATAACTGTGCAGAATATACTTACTCATGATTCTACCATCAACTTGCAACTTCCCATTCTTCATCTTCCATGTTCAGAAATTCAAAGTGACCATCTTCAAATAGTATCTGAAGGCATTGCATAATGCAAACATTGAAAATATTGTAAAATCCTTAATCCAACAGAGGTCTTATAGTTTGAAATTTTATTTACCAAATGTTTCTTTGTAACATTGTCAAATCGCTGGATCATTCCGAACCTATAAACAGTAGACAAAATTAGCCGTGACAAACAGTGTAGTAATAAGCACTGTCACTCTTGTGGCTGAAGTCTCAAAACTTCATGAAAGAGATAATGCAAAAAATCTGGCTCACCTCGCATATTTAGAACGGAAAATCACAACCACTGCACCAATGCAATTAGAACACCGTCTCTGGTGTAAATAGCCACCGTGCTGATTCCCTGAGACCAACAGTATGTGCATAATCTCAGACCATGCAAATTCTTATAATAAAAATAAAGTTTAAATGAACGATAAATGCAGTGAAGTTAACTTACCTGTATAAGCAATGTCTCTGTTTTCACCAACCTTTCAAAAGATGAAAACCAACATAAAAATAGATTACAAGAGTTGAAAACATAAGAAACAATACCATTGCAAGCCAGGGTGAATATGATTCAGTAAGAATGATGCCACACAAAATTAATTTAAAGTGAAATGGATGAAATAACTTTTCAAAGGGGCATCACAATGACTCCACGAGAGTAACTCTATAACAGTAATTGAAACCCTCTTAAGAAATAAGTTCACATGGTAGTATAGTACGGAATCAAATAGTGTGCATACTCTTTGTAGATATGGAATAGTCTCTTCGTTGGAAATGGAGTCATCAGGCGACGAGGCTTTAAGTTTACCAGACTTAGCTCCTAGCTTCTTTCTGCAGCCAGTGGCACCACAGTGACAATCTTGATCTGCACCAAATTGAACAAACCTGCTGATTCTGTTAGTCCGACTTGGATTCTAAGTTAAGAACAGGAGGATAAAGGATAGAAAAGCTGCTACATAGTTAAATATGATATCTAACAGAATAAACAAAACTGAAATCAGCTCATGCTACAATAGTGATAAAACATATGTTATAACAAAGTTCATACTGATAATCATAAGTCAACTGAGCGCCTTGCTTAATATCATGTATAGCAAATATGCCTATCCGTGTTTCACCCTCGGTCCTCCTGGAAAAAATACCGAGATCAATTGAGGATAGGAACTGTTAAATGAAAAAATGGCCAATAATTAAGGGAAGAAGATTACCACTTTTGCATCTCTGTATTTGGAGAACAACTGTGGTTGATATATCTTGATTTATTTCCTTTGTATGTTGCGTCAATTACCATATCACGGTTGATTTCACACAAGTAAAAATTGGTTTCACCCCGGTGCTTCATTTTCCAAAGCCTTTCCTCACATGTTAGATCATCAATTACTGCATTACATATAACAGATTTATATCACTTTCCATTTCATTGATAACAAAGAATTCTACAACACTTATTTAAGTCGAAGGCCGATAGTTGAGTGAACAGCCTCACCTTCTCCTACATACTCGATTATAAACTCTCCCTGCTTAATATCTTCGTCGGCAATTACTCCAGACCCACATTTTTCTGTCTAAAGGCGGTAATTTATAAACATTTCACACATCTGAACACACGAGAGGCGGGAGATTGAAAAATAGACAGTCGAACAATTGCGAGGAATGATAGTCAAGGTCTCCATTCTGTTCTAGAAAAATAATATAATCTATCAATTAACTGATGTTTAACAGCAAAACTACCAACATTGGACATACTATGCATTTAAAAGATTCAGTACACTGCAGATACAAGGCATTTGCGTATTTAAATCAGTGCAGCAAACCTAGCAACTTGTACCTGAACCATTTTGATTTTTTTCGCTGGGCGCTGGTGGAATGGTTTGTTAAGGCATCCACTTCCGCAATTACAGCTGGAGGAGCAGCTAGATAGCAACATACTAGCAAAATATTTGAAACAACACAAGAATCATACAAATGTAAGTGTCTCGTTAAAAGATTAGGGGAAACTGAAAGGAAGGTATGTTATAACTATAGTCTCTGATATGAATAGTCGAATATTGTGCATTTGTTGTAGAAGAAGCTACCGAATAACTTAATTACAGTAGCAAAACGTTGAACCCATAAAACTTTCTAAGCACAAGCCAACAAGCATAAATAACGACTCCTAAAATGAAATATTCAAGTATACAAGGGCCCATTCATAGAGACAAAATATTGTGCATGTCAAAATAGATAAGTTCCATCTGCTTACCCACAATGACAATCTCGGCCACAGACTTCTGCAGATTCTCCAGTTGGTTTGCAGGAACAAAATATTCCGTCATCCTCAGTACGCTTCTTAGTCTTAGTGAGATATTTATCTTGAAATGTTAACATATACAAAGAAACTAAAAAGAGTGCACACACATATAAAAGAAATACAAACACCAACACTGTACAAACCAGATGCAAAATCAAAAGAAAACGCATACCAAATTTATACTTATCAAAGCTAATCACGTCCAAAGGGGAATAACATCTCTACAAACGAAAACTCCAATATCTCCTAAACAACATATCATTATGAAAAAAACTGTGAATCCCTCTTTTCACAAACAGACAGACAAGGATACTGCGTTTGATGTAAATATAGGGCGGAGGCTTCCAGTTTTGAACCCAATTCGGTGGTTCAAACTCAACTGGATCTCCAATCTGCTTCAACAACTTACTGAATGCATTCCCAATAGTCTTGCAATTAGAATTCTGATAAAAACAACAACATTTAGGGCACGAATAGAATCAGCAACAAATCAATAATCCAAGAATCATAACAATACCTTTTCGTTCGAATGCATAATATCCTCCGGAGTTAACTACTACAAAAAATCGAATCAAAGTGAGTGCGAAATAGTGAAAAAACGATAAAGGAGAAATCTGCTGAAAATCGATAATTAATTGGAAATGAAATTGAGGAATTTGAATTTGGACGCACTGCGAGTCGCCGATTACGCTTCCGATCGAGAAATCGAAGGATAGCAAATTCCGGCAATCGGGCGGTTTTTCAGATTTTGTAAACTGACACCCTCCTGCCCTAATTCTCTCTGTATGTTTTACCGTTTAAACTACGCCGTTCCGCCGTGTGGTTATTTAAATAAAAAGATTAATAATATTTTAAATTCAGAAAATTAATGTTTGAAAATTAAAATATCAATTGAAAATTCGAAAGAAAATTAGATAAAAATTCCCATCTGAATTGGGGGAAATGGCAAACCCTAGAAATTGACTATTTTACCATTCTGCAACAATGCAGCAGCTATCATCATCAAATTGGCGGCCGATCCTTCAATCCGTCAGAATGGAACAACCCCACATCAAGAAACCGACTCAATCTCACCATGCTCATTACGACCACAATGATGCCTGCAAACACCTCAGATGGACAGCTAAAGAAAGCTATGAATACATGTATAGCAGAAACTGGCACCCAGTTGTTGATTTTTACTCCAAAATCGTATCTGGGCATCTCTCAATTTCCTCATTGTTCAAATCTCCCATATCATCCAGTACTGATTCTGATGATGCAACATTTTTACAGATAGAGAATTATGGAGATGATGATGTGAAGAAAAGTGGGAGATGGGCTAGACCTAATTATATGATTGTTGTTGGTTATAATGGTAACTCATTTGATGGGTGGCAGAAGCAGCCTGGACTTTATACTGTACAGGGTGTTGTTGAGGCGGCGCTTGGGGGGTTTGTGGATGATAGAAAATTAGAGACGATTAGGAAGAAGGGATTGCCGGTTGAGGGAACTGTTGTTGTTGCTGGACGTACCGATAAGGGAGTGACTGCGCTTAATCAAGTTTGTTCTTTTTATACTTGGAGGACGGATGTTTCGACGCAGGATGTGGCGGATGCTATTGATGCTGCGGCGCCAGGGATGTTGAAGGTTGTGTCGGTTAGGAAGGTTTGTCGTTCGTTTCATCCGAATTTTTCGGCTCAGTGGAGAAGGTATTTGTATATTTTCCCATTATGTGGTGAGGATGATGCAAGTAGTGTTGGGAATGTCTTTCATGAGGAGTTCAGTGATGGTGAGGAAATTGAGGTAGAGGTTGTGATCAAGCCGAAAGTCTTTAGTGTCGGGAAGGTTGACAGGCTTTTGCGTCAACTGGAAGGGAAGTTATTGTCGTACAAAATGTTTGCGAGGGATACTAAGGCTTCGAGAAATGAAGGTCCACCAACAGAGTGTTTTATGTATCATGCTCGAGCTACTGAAGCTATTTTGACATCTCTTCACGGCAAGGATGGGGACCAAGGAACTAAAGTTATGTGTGTTGAGCTCGTTGCCAACCGCTTTCTTAGAAGGATGGTTCGTGTTCTTGTGGCAACATCTATTAGAGAAGCTGCAGCTGGTGCTGATGATGATTCACTTTTGAAACTAATGGAAGCTACTTGCAGGCGTGCAACCGCTCCACCTGCACCTCCTGATGGACTATGTTTAGCTGATGTTGGTTATGTCAATTTTGACTCTAGAATCTGCTTCATATCATGAGAATTTTGTATTCTGAATGTACTAGGCACACAACTTCGTACCAAACACATGTTTGTTTACATGTTGAGGATCATCCTTGCATCAATTAACATTGTTAAGATTTGCTAAATTGACTACTTTGGATCATATATTGACGAATTTCATAAGAAAGCTTTGTTAATGCATTCTTGGTTTTTATAGTCAACCAGCTGCAATATGAAGAAGAATAAATGATTCCAGGACGAATGCATTTCGTGGCTCAGCTTGTACATTATAAATTGCAAATTAACAATGATAAGGGTTTGGATGCAAATCTACTAGGGAGTTCCATGTTAGTCTCATAGACAAGGACATGTGAGGACCTTTATTAAAATGATAAATGTCATCTGTATATCAAATTCACAAGGAACTATCGACAACATGCCATTCATGTTTGCATTCATGAAAGATACAATGTACATGAATAGTGGCTACAACGAGCATTAGGAAGCCAGTGCAAAAAAGAAACTTCCCAGAAACTAAACTGTCATAGCCACCTCTTTATTCATTCACCGCGGTCTTCAGTTCCCATCAGCTGTTCTGACCTACAGAGCCAAAAATGATTGTAGATCAATGGTAAAGTTAATAAGCGAATGCAATGTACACATCCTTCTGTGACCTCAAAGGTATTAATAACAGCTCAACATAAACAGAGAATGCTCTGCGAGTTAGCTTAAGTTCAAAAAGGCCAAAATCTTGTTTGAGGTAGAATTACTATCCATGAAGACTCTTGTTTTTCTTCGACGAATTTATAAGCACCAGTGCCAATGGATAACATGTTTCTCAAGCAGCATCAGAAGCCCTTGTACTTAGAAAGCATAATTACCAAAATGCTCAGCACGATCCAACCAAAACTAATATTTTTCTCAAGCAACTTTTCGCTATTGTTTTGGCCTCTCACTTTTGAAAATACTTCATACCCTCAGAATATGAAACCATTCTTTGTTGTCTAACAAATTCAATTATATATATCATATCAAACATGCTAATCTGAGTAAGGTAGGATAAGCATGTACATCAATAAAAACATGTCACTAACTGCAATTCTACTGAGATTGAATCGGATTTCTTTTACAACATTTATCATCAGCAAGGCCAAATGAGTATTACCACAAAGATGTCTGGTTAAGTCCAAGTCCATTGCAGCTCAATATCATTCCTTTAAATCTTGCAAGATATTCCTGAACACGAAACAGTAGATTCGATGTAAAATTTTGACATCAGTCTTTGAAGGTGGTTGAAATGAATCACAATCATACATATACCTTCAGGGAATACTTATGAATTTCATAGTCCCCACTTAAATCGTACTCCAGTTTTTTAACAGGATCACTTAACACTGCAACAAAAAGGAAGAAGATCAGCTCCAGCAAATGTATTAGATATGAACCATCACCCGAACCCCACCAATCATTATACATGATTCATCCTGTAGCTTTTCACTGTCACATAAATTGATGACCATGTGATAAAATGAAAAGTACACAAAAGGGGGTTCGAACTAACACCAGCCACTGAATTATATTCTGAATCTGCACTACCTAAAATTAAAAATTGGAGACAAGATGAAAACTGTTTGATAAATTTTCAGTCGCATAGCCATTTACTTGAACTCTTGATCATTTAGATGGCCATTATGTTCATCACTGCTAAACAACCAAACAATTCGGTCTACTGGGTCTCAGTCACATGAAAAAAAATCAATTTTATAATATAAAGGTTTCAGGATACCCAAGAACACTAGCAATAATACATGAGTTACGGAAAAAGACAAAACCTTTATAAGCTTGATTAATTTCTTGAAACTTGGCGGTAGCAGCAGCATCTCCTTTGTGCTTGTCAGGATGCCACTTCTAAGCAAAAGAAACAAAACATATTCATCTTTAGAGAAGTAGATATCGCAAATGACCAACCAGTTAAGGTCGAAAAATGGTAAACTTGAAACACAAACCAATGCGAGTTTCCTGTAATTGAGTCTAATCTTGTCATCAGTAGCATCATATTCAACTTCCAGTATATTGTAATAATCCTACACAAACAAAAGCAATTCAAAATATGAGAATCAGTAAACTGGGGTTTCAAAAAGAAGAAGAAAAAGTGACAAAAATGAAACCTTGGGAATGCAATTATGACCGAGTTCCATGAGCAGATGAATGAATAAAAGCATACTTCATTGGCTAAAAAAGCAAGCTGATTTAGTGTCGGGATTGGATAGCAAGAGTTGGGTTGTGGAGATTAAAAGCATCGGAGATGGATAAGAGATTGATTTTTTGAGTTTAGGGCAAAATGTGAGTTGGAGTCTCCGCCATGAAAATTGTTGAAAACATCCTCATCATCGTATCTCCTAAATTACCAAAATACCCTTTTCTTTTCACTTTATTACTTTTCTCTCTCCTTCACTACCCTTTCTCACTCTCCGACCGCGACCGAACCCTATCCCCAATCGTCCGCGACAACTCGCCATGTAAACAATCGATTCACTCGTAAGTATTCCCGATTCCTTCTTTTTCAGTTCACCAAATTAGGGTTTGAAATTTGATCGAAAATGCATCTTAAAGTTGGTATTTTTACTAGTTGTCTCAATGAATGTCTATTTTTCAAATTATGGTGTCAGTGTAGTCTCATAGATTGCTAACTATTTTTTTGTATATTCTCCAGTCCTCGAGGTTTTCTAATGGAAGATATTAAGTGAGTTGGTATGCTCATGGACTCAACAACTTCAAAGATTCAACAGCAGCGTTTAGGGAGCTTGAGAATCAAAAAGCTGTAACACTCAATTTGAAATGGAAGCAGCTTGAAAAACACCTTCACGAGTTAGAGAACTCTTTAAAGACACATTTTATTGAATTGGAAGACCAAGAAAGGGTGTTCAAAAGAAAAACCACAGAATCGCAACAATTAGTAAAAAAGAGAGCTGTTGTCAAAGAGAAGGAACATGTATCTTTGCTGAGCTGAGGCTCCAGGAAAAGAGAGATGCTGATTTATTAAGTATATGTAGCGATCTCGGGAAAAGGAAAATGCGAAATGCAGAGGGACATGAGTGAAGAGTGTCAAAGCAAAAAGTACCTGACTGTAAGGCTGCTGTTAACAATGAAGACAGCATAATTTCAGCTGACTGTTTTAGTGTGACACCTTATCCAGAGATGGCCAAACTATGTGCAGAGATGAACTCCAAGGTCTTCATAAATTTATATCTGACAACCGCAAGAACATCGATATTTTTTAGACAAGAACTTCCAAATGCCCTTAAACTGCCGGTAGTCCAGCCACATTGGTTCTGGATGCTTTAGAAGGATTTTATTGCATAAATGCGTTAACTGCAGAAGGGAAGAAAGACGCTCAGCTCGTGGGTCTTCGAAGAACTTGTATTATGCTAATGGAGTGTTTGAGAATATTGCTAACTGACCCAAAAGTGGGGGCTGACTCTAAATTCTTGTCAGAAGATGGTAAACAAAAAGCACTAAAAATATCCGCAGAGTGGAAGCCCAAGCTCGACGCCCGTGATGTTGAAGCTAGTAGTGGAAACTCTTTGGAGACCCATGCATTTCTGCTGCTTATTGCTACGTTTGACATTACATCTAATTTCAATCAGGAAAACATATCTAGGTATATTCCTATGGTTTGTCGCCGCCGCCAATCAGCTGACTTGTGTCGTACCCTTGGTTTTACTGAAAAAATTCCAGGTATATCAGTGAATCGAATTTGTTTTCTTTTTTTAGATTCCTTTATGCAACACAATCAAAACATATTACATTCAGGATTCAGCCACCTGCAAAATTAAATTAATTTAGTAAGAAAAAATACCAAATCAGCTAAGATTGTGTAAGACTCACTTTATTACTCTCAAGTTGCACTACAATGCACTATGCCTTAAAAATGATAATTCCATATATGATTTACTCTAAGTCTTACTGAGATGTTGCCTCAAATTCTAGATGTGAAAGTAACACTGTCATATAGTATCAATCTAATTTGGTATCTTTAGAATGATAACCTAAGTACTTAACGTGTTCAAAGTGTCTTTTACATAGCTTATTTGGTTTTCTGAATCTTATGTTGATAGTAGCTTGTCAATGATACCTTATATTTTTGAACTGTCATTTCCTTTAAGGCATGGTTACCTTCTTGCTGCATAATGGATAATGTAACGTTAGGTGATATTAAGTTGTAATATGAAACGATATATTTAAGACAGTGGCTAAGATTTTTTTTCAGTCGAGAGATACATGACCTGTTATTTATTTCTAGAATAACCGAATTATACGTAGTACGGACTCAAGGGTTCATACTTCATAGTATTCATTATTTTTATATACTGTTTTGTGCATCTACTTCATTGATTTTCAGGTCTGATTGAGACGCTTATCAAAAGTGGCAGGCATATAGATGCACTTAATCTTGCCTTTGCTTTTGAGCTTACGGAAACATTCTCTCCTGTGTCTTTGGTGAGGTCTTATATCAACAAGACTGCTAAAGCAGCTTCAGTTGTAAAAGTTGGATACTCACAGACGTCAACTCAGGTTTGCATCCTTTTCATGACGTTGTTGAAAATAGTCAGAGAATTTTTGAATACTTTGTTGTGTATTTTCTGGAATAAGATATATCATCTTAAATTTATGAAAGCACAATTATTTGCAATTTTTATTATAACAATTTATAAGTTAGTTACACTCTGCTTGAAATTTTATATAGTTTTTCTTTGACATTACTGCATAAAAGCATAGTAATTATTTTTCTGTGACAGCTGCCAATTTTTTATAAGAATCTTTTCATAGTTAGTAAATTTTTAGCTTAGCTACTAGCCTACTGTTGGTCTGCATTCTCCAATGGTCATTCCAGTGGAAGTGTGTGTGTGTATTACCCTGTCGGCATCTTGAACATCAGTTATGGTGCTCGTATATATTCTTTTGTATGACTGGACCGTACAGTTAATTGTGTGATGCAGATTTACTATGCTAGTATCAGCTAAACAATATTGTGTTATCTTTTCAAGTGTTACAATAAATGGGTCGATTAAACATAAAGCTGCTCGTCCAGCTTTAATCGACCCATTTATGGCATACCATTTCTCTTCAACATAAAGCTGCTCGTCCAGTTAACTCGTCTCATTTTTTCAGGCAGAGGTGAATGATCGTGAGCTGACATCCCTGAAATGGCCATAAAATGCATCCGAGAGCACAAGCTTGAGGAACAATATGATTTGATTCGACCCCCTCCAGTCAAGGGTTTTTGAGTTGGAAAAGGAAAAGGCAGAAAAGAAGGAAGCTGAACCCACTAAACCTCAGCCTAAGAGGTCAGGTGCTAATGGGTTAGGCTGTGGTCATCACCAGCCTAATAGTACTGCTGACAAAACCATTCCTAACAGAGGTCCTAGAGATGTACCCACAATACATGCCTGCATATCCACCACCACCAAACGAGAGCATCTGTAACCCTCTCATGAGATCGACCACCTACAATCTGTCTCATGATCATGTTAACTACTTTGGCAGCGGGTATCAATACCAACAGGCTGCATATCTTCACTAGTACTGATGACTATCGTGATTTACAGTGTTAGTGATTAACCCTCTAAAGCCCTCTAAAGCTGCGCTCTAGAACTAAAAGAATAGGTTCAGAGAGAAAACATGGCTAATTAGAAAACTACTCTGTTACTATGCATTTCACCTGCGCGTGTATGAATGTCTTTTTTTCATCGGAACATCTTCGGCTTCATCAGAAGTTACGTCTGCTCGGTAGTCTAAATGTGGATCGATGTTGTTTATAACCGTTTGGTCATTTGAGTTGCCACCACTCAGTTGAAACTGTTGTTGAACTACCAAGATTGTAGAACGTCCCCTAAAATCTGCTGATGCCAATATATCCCCTATCGGTCCCAACTCCGAATTCTCTGTCCAGTCCAAAAGACCCGACATGAGTTGCGAATGTTGGTCATGCCAATGTCCAACTATGATAAGCTCATATGCTTCCTCCATTGACCTCACAACTGCTATTGTTCCTGTACCATCCATCACCACTTCCTCAATGTACTTTACGTTATGATTTCCTGTCAAAAAGTCGCGAAAATCGCTCAGTATCGCATTGTCTAGTTTCTTGTCCATGTAGTCATCACTCGAGACGTTACCATTTTCGACCAGCCGGATTAATGTAAGGTGTACATTCTCGTGATCAGTGGCTGCCCTCATACTTAAAGCTAATGCTTCCCTGTCATCACATCCACCAATGAAAAGAACAGCTATGTGAAATGATGACCAACTGTTTAACATTGGTCTAGAGCTGGCCACCAATCCTTTGTCTACCAAAATGGCAACTGAGCAAGGGGCTTTTTTCTGTACATTTTTGTTTAGTGTCCTGAAGTGTTTCTTGGAAGACATCAGCTCGCCGTGGCTGAAATACTTTTTGTGGAAAGGAATCACGATAAGATTAGTTCTCATATCCAGGGCAACTTCACATATGTCTTCATGCATCGTTGAGTAAGATGTTATCAATGTGAAGGGATGCACTGATACATGATCATGTTGGTTCGTCTCATAGTTTCTGAAGGCCTTGATTATCGGTTCTGAATGGAAGGACCTGGTCGAAGCAAAATTATCATTCTTTTTATGTGTAATGAAGAGAGGAGTGGCACGACCAGCGAGCTCTACGAGATGAAGAACTGAGACTGATATCGTACTTCTATTCGTCGAATTTATGGCTTCAAGGACATTAATGGCTGCAGGAACATTTTCTCGATCATGAATGCAAACGAGGACTCTTAGCTCCGTGTCTAGCCTTAACTGCATCACACTTCTTCTCTTGTATACTTGAAACCTGTGAGACGGATCATAGAGTAGTCTGATCAGAGGTGTTACCGCTGCTGTCACAATTAACATGGACGCACACATCACGACGAAGGCCTCGCTTCCGATTGCCTGTTCAAATTAAACAACATTTATTCAGCTATCAATTCTCTGGAGGGGAACCTAAAGGAAGAATCAGGAAAAAGAGGACTCACCTTAGCTTTCTTCATCATTTTGAACATGCCAAGCTCGATGAGTCCTTGTGCAGTCATGACAAGACCGAGTGCTGCGGCATCTTTGACTGGCAAATTAGTTACAAGTGAGGCTAGAAATCCCCCTAAAAACCGACCAAAGAACGCCATAGCTATGATCAACTGGATAATCATGTAGTTCTTAGGACCAACTGCAAATATATTTATCACTAGTCCATTTTTGATAAAGTAAAGGGGCATGAACAGCCAATGAGTGATATAATCAAGCTTTTCGATCAGTGATGATGCCAATGGTGGCCCTGTAGGCAAAGCTATTCCCAGAACTAATGGACCATAGTAAATGTGAAGACCGGTAGCCTGACTTATGAATCCCATGAGCAGAACTGTCACAAATACCATATAAATTAACTCCTCGCTCAAGGGCTGTCCATCTGGAGTTCGCTTGACAAGCCACAGAATAGATGGTCTGATCAAAAATACAACAAATGCAGCAAGAAGCGCGCCATTGGCAAGTATGGATGCCCATGCTTGTTTCCCTTCTGGTGTTTCATGCAGAATGATTGTTGGGGTGACTAGAAGAAAACCAAAAAGATTACTTACAATGGCCGACGACATTGCAACTCTGCCAAATTCTGAGTTGATAATTTTCAGCTCTGACAAATATTGAACCACAACTGGGAAGGACAGGACTGATTCTGTTACTGCAATTACTGGCAGAGTTGTTGCTAGTCCCTCTTCGATGGAGACTGTATTTCTAATCAAGAAGGTGCAGGACATTGAGAGAATCATGGCAACTATGACTGCTGATATTCCGACGAGGAATGACCTTTTTCCAACTTTTTTTATCAGAAATGGATCAACTTGAGCACCAATGAGGAAGAAATAGAACATGTAACCGAATGTGGATAGCGTGTCGAGGACTACAAAGCTTCTCAGCGGGAAAAGAGTGCCCGTGAAAGTCCTTATACGCCCGAGTATCGAGGGACCTAGAAGTAATCCGCTCTGTCATGTAACAAACAAATAATAAATAACAAATCTGTGACCAGATGAAGTAGATAGGAAGATAAGAAACTTACGAGGATCTGCGAAAGGAGGATGGGCTGGCCGAGAGGTTTGAAAGCTTTAACAAATAGAAGAATAACAGCGGAGCTAATGGATAGCTGCAACAATAAAAGCGGGACGGAGTAATGCAATGGATTGTCTCTATGGAAAATACCGTCTGAGTTTAATCTACCAATGGATATGCAGATGGTGGTAAAGTTCTTTAATGCAGAGGATGCCCCGGCATAGGTGGCTACGTCCTCGGGTTCCATTACCACTGAACCCATGGCTACGGTTTTTTATGTGGCTCTTGTCAATGCAACTAGTAGTGGGTGCTCGGATCACCTAGACCAGGACAGAACGGTGACTCAAAGGGATAGATTTCCAGCATGGGGAGATTGGATGATTGTCCAAACTCATTAAAGGTCAACTTCTTTTAGCTAAATATAGGCAGATTGCATGATGTATTCAGCCATCGGTTGCTCTGATGGTCGCCTTCTGTTCAGCCTGCCCAACACAACACATGCAAATATTACTCCATATTTACTTATAACCCATACTTGGTCATCATTTTATTAAATAATCTAGTAGAAAAAAAGCATACCTTAACAATATACCAGACAACATTAAGTCATTTTCGCAAAATATAAAATCACCATTCATCTGCTTATGCGTATCCAGATAGAAGTAATATAATGCATATCCAGATATAAGTAACATAAAGTGCTCTAATTTACACATACGCACAGTTGCAGCCAATGCTTAGGAGAACACACAAGTAACTGACCAGCGAGTAGTCAGTGGCAAAATCCTTCGTGCTCGTCAGGTAGGTGGGATTCCGCTACATGCTATTTTTTCCCACGCATCAATCACCTAAGGTAAATAAATCACTTAAACATTGAAAATAATTAGCCTGATCACAATGAAATGTTATTAGCTTCTCAAGTCACAACATATGATATATAATATTCAAACAGTAGTATTTACTGTTTAAGTCAACTGACCTGATACAATCTGCACTTGCAGACTCCAGTAATTGGAATCTAGCGGGACAAAATTTGGTAGCACAAAATGTCTTGGAAGTTTTTCCAAATTTAGCAAAGCCCAAGAGAACCTGACAGGCTTATTTAAGATATAGATGTTAGATCCAAATATCGAGGTCTATATTCAATACAGTGATGTGAAGCCACACTTAACTGGTATATTATCCTACAAAATTCAGGGGACACAGCACAAGCTAGATTGAACACTAAATACAACCTCATTGTTCTTTGCTACATATAGATTAGCTTCGACAGCATTGGTAAAGAAAACTGGATGATAAGTAGTTGAGCCTTTTGTTCATTTCTGAACACTGCAGAACAGTGGCCTTTTAAACTTGGCTTCCAGTTTTCTTAGTCTGGGAAATGAGATTGCCATCTTGACCAAGTTTATCAACGTCACTCCGATTCAGCATCTAATGGCTCAGACCTAATTGATGGCTTCTTTTTCTTTTTGATACTCTTCTTCTTTTTCTTTTGACCTAGTATGGAACCTCTTTTGAAAATTGCCAACACTTCTATGCTGCAACACTGACGGCAAATCAGCAAACTCACAAGAAACAGGCCAACACAGCAGAGACCAGTGAGGGCAGTAAGAGGTGCGTGAAATTGAGGAAGAGACAAAAAATACAGTCGTGAATGACTTGTTAATATTTAGACTTTAGACGCAGAACACAGTTATATGAAAACAAAGCCAATCAATTCATTATGATAAGTTCTTTATTTAAAACTTCCCAGCAATTACGGAAGGAATATATTATAGGGTTAATTTTTATGGACGTACACAGTTCGCGTCATGACTATTAATGCATAATCGCGCAACAATCACTTTAGAAACCAACAAAAGTTCACACATAAAATAAATATGTCACGCTTGTGATACCTTTGTGTTCCTGGAAAGAAGTTGAATCCGTGTGCTTTATGCAAATGCCAAGCTTTACCCGACAACAAGGACTTACAATCCTGTTGCATATACATTGAATCAAATACTGTGAAACCTGTATATTCCCAAAGTGAATATTCTAAAGGCATACTTTTTGCTGTCAACATAAAGACAAATAACATTACTGTCAAAGATCACCTCCTTGAAACTCTGCCATCCACAACTAATATAAATTAACGTTTCTGGTAGTGATTCACTTTCTTCCCAAAGAGATGTGCTTTCAACCTTGACCACTGCCTCCCTTGCCCGTATAATCCATGGTCTTTTTTCTTCTTTCGAAGTTAAGCTAGATATGAAGTAGAATCACAATTAATAGCTATTTATGTGTGATTCCAATTATCAAAAGAATCACTGTTGAAAAAATATTCTGCTTGCACGATTGATTATGAATGTGCTCGATAATGGTTTCCTTAGAGGCCAAGAGAAAGGCCATCACATTTAACATACCTCTTCAAGGATTTAGGCTTGCGTTCTAATGATGATATATTCCGCAATGCATCAATGAGAGATGAATCCAGACCTGCCCTTGGAGGATCGACAATAGCTACATCTGATCCGACAAGCCAGGATAGGGGATCCTGGTGACATGTTCAATCAATCAGCAAGAAGGAAAGAAAGTATTAGATGAAAAGCAAAAAGTATTTTTCACATCTTTATGGGTTAAATCCATTCCAATTAAAATATGCTGATATCAATTGCTGGTATTTATTTTCCTAAGAAAAAATGGCAAGACTTACAGCGGAAGTGTCAGCATGATGCCAACTGATGTGACTATCCACAGAATCCGTCAAACGGGCAACTGTCTTCTCAAACGAAAGCTTAGATTCTTTGTTGATTTCTATGCATTTAACAGATCTGCAAAATACATTCAAGTAACAAGTACATCAGCACTTTGTTGAAACGATACTGCAATCATTTTCTGCTGTCAATATAAAAGTTTGCGCTTGCCTGCATTTTCTGGAAACAGCTAATGACAGCCCGATTGCACCTGCTCCTGCATATAAATCAGCCACCGAAGCTCCGTAAGGAACATACTTTTGCAATTTCCGCAGCAAAGCATCAAATGCCTGAACAAATATGCCACAATCAGCTCCATGGAATGAGTCCAGGCATGGCCAATTTACTGCTTGTTTTTCTTTGAAAAACACTTAAAGTTGTCCAGGTTATGTAGATACATTTGTAAATGCATATTTTTCTTAAAAAGCTATGTGTGATATTGCTTGGGATTTTTGCGATAATAAATAATTTGATTTACAGCAGTATAGACACATAGACCTATTGATCATTACACGTATGTTGGCTTGGCCAAAACTTGATGGATCCAGAGATATATCGATTCCACCGACATGTTCCCAGAAGTCCCTTTCACCCAGAAGATGCCTCCATCTATTCCCAAAAATAATCTGAATAATGTGTAGATTAGAATAAGGCATCAAAGATCTTGAAACAAGGCAGTTTGGACAAATGTAAGCATTGCAACAATTAAGTCGCATGCAGTATCGACTAAAACAGTGCAAGCAGGTAACTCGTGTTCACAAGAAATATATGAAGACGAATGATAATCATCCTGGTCAACCAAAAGTGACTATACACCAAGGACAAAAGAGCTGAAAATTATTTTCCATCTATAGATATGGCTTTTCTGTTTATTTGTTCATGGCAAGCAAATTCGATATTCTCAATTGGAGGAAAATTTGAAAACACAAGGTAACACACTAAAAACTAGTATGCGTCCTTACATTGGTATTTGATGTTTGAAAATTTGCCCACACTGAATGAATAAGATGACTTGCGGCCCTTGCCCCTCCTTTTTTCCACAGAAACTTAAAAACACCATTCACAATCAGACTAACAGTCAAACCTAAGTGGATAAAGAATAAAAATAACAAAAGAGTGGAGGCTCACACAGCTACCTGTACTTACATTTGACAACGCATTCAGTTGTGCTGAATTATGTGAGTTTTCATTTCTGGAGTTCCAAACCAAAGCAACTTGCACTTTCCCTGTTAAAGTGAGCACACGAACATACATGAACAAAAAAACAAAAAAATCAATAGATACTGATACAGAAAAAACAAGGAAAGGATAATAGGTCCAAAAAAACCATTTTTGTATCTTTCATTGGAAGGAAGAGACGTATTGTGTGTGGTCACTGCCATCTGTCAAATTTAGAAGCGCGGTTAATGGTTATTGGAGGGTAAATAAACAAACAGACTGGTTAAAATAATTACTTGAAAATATAGTTTATACCTGAACATAACGCAAATCTCCCGTGCTTTCATCCTCATCGTACGGCTGGATATTTAACTCAGCCATACCTGCAGAATCGGGGGGAAACAAATCTAGTTAACACCACACCACAACCTTGTGTATACACGAGAATCCGTGACTGAGAGAATCTAAGAAGCAAGAAAGAGACATGCCTTCTCTTAACAGTTCAACTGCTGCATTAATGCTCGGATGGTGAGCTGCAAAAAAATATTTCCAAGAGGATTAAGAAATAATGAGAAGCTACAGATATTAATCCGATCGGTAGATGTTAAGTAAAGAATTGCAAAATACCTTTGCATTCAGGGATGTCAACTACATTGTGAGTTCCCTCCTGATAGAGCCCAATCGAAGGACTATCTGAAGAACCTCGCACAGCTAGTTTAGCTCGACATCTCCATCCCCACTGCAAATAAACATTCAATGATATTTCAATTTTTATACATACAAACTACAACCAGAAAGTGAGAAATTATGTTAAATACGAAACTGACCAATCTGCAAGTGTCAAAGGTGAAGTCCTTAACACCGAATCTCTTGAAAAAATCTGAGGCCTCGTTCACAATATGTGGATGATGGAGATTCAATTCATGCGAGCATCCGGAGCATGAGTCGAAATGAGGGCATTGGAGAGAGCAAGAGAGAGATGGAGATGGAGCGTTCGTGTTAGGGTTTTGAATGAACAACAACGGTTGTGGTTGTTGTTGTTGTGAGTGGGACTTTGGTTGAGGGGGTTTAGTTCGCACGGCTTCAAGCGAGGCTCGGCAGTTGAAAATGAGTGGACGGGCGTGGAAGAGTGATACGGCCATTCGAGTCGAGCTCCACCGCCGGAATGGATAATTGATTCTTTTATCAAAAACTAAAAAAAGTGCTTTTATAAAAAATAATAACTGGAGTAAGTTTTGTAAAGTAGAATAACATCATCTAATTATTGATTAAAGTTATCTCTAACTATTCGTATTTTTTGTATATTGAATCGTCTAATTTAATTAAAAACTATTTAAAATATCAAATTTAGATTAATCAATTTAACATCTCTTTTGATTGTATCCCTAGAATGAGATTGAGGTCCAAATCAATTTATATTGAAATCTACCACTTTAAAAAAGATCTTTTGTTCAATAAATTGTAGTATTATATGTTTCTTTTCATTTAATCATACTATTTTTTATTTAATAAATATAAATAAACGATTCAGATGATGTTCTTGATTGTTCTTCGAAATCTTAATCTTATGCTTATGCCATTCATGATTGTGCATTCCAAACGAGCTTAAGTCATCAAATTTGTGGTATTTGTTTCTTTATCATAAGCAACATTCAGTTTAGTTGCGCTGAAATATGTTATAACAACATGTTAAACCCTAAACCCTAGTTTCTTCTATGAAAAATCTAGTCACTACATTGTTCGTATAATAAAACACAAAGTCACTGCATTTTTATAGACAAGTTTCATCGAGATTGTTTAAGATATTCTAACATATGCACACGTGATTTTATGTACATCCGAGATTGTAAAAGCACAAATTTCCAAATTCATAATGAGTTGTGTATCTCATCTATATAATAAGTGCAAACATTTGTTGAAACCATAAATTTATTCCAATTTACCCTGAAAACTATATTTACATTTGACAAAAAAACACAATCACAAACACAAACCTCAAAATGGCCTGTGTGAGGGATGTTCTGATCATCTTTGCCATCATTGTCTTTGTCCATTTTGATCAGAGTTCGGCAGTAAACTATTGGAGTTGTGTAAGGGGAATGTTTCAATGTCATAAACCTAACAAACAAGATGGTTCATGCAAAACTTTTACTATTAATATCTAAAGTGTTTTAGATGTATTAGCATGTGTTTTAGGTTTCTTTCTAAAATGTGCACTTTGTGTTATAAATATGAAAGGTAGATGGGAAAAAGATTGGACACGAGGACGTACTCCTTGGAATTTAGGAGAGCCAACACCTATACTTATGCACCTTCTTCGGACCGGAGCTTTACCGGAAGGAAGGGCACTAATCCCTGGTTGTGGCAGTGTAAGTTATTTAACTATGTTAAATAATATAAAAGTCAGCTTTAAAATTATTACGCATCGACTTATTAAAAATATGTGCTACTCCCTCCGTCCCACTATGTTTGTCCACTTTGATTATTTTTTATTATTTTATACCTCACAAATAATCAAAAAGGTGGATAAACTTTATGGGACGGAGGGAGTAACTTATATTGACTCGTGAATCAAAAATGACAGGGATATGATGTTGCTGCCATTGCATCTCCTAAACGTTTCGTGATTGGATTAGACTTATCAGAGACTTGTATAACTCTAGCAAATGAGGTCATTGTTTAATAACTACAACAAACTTTGATATTTCGAAATCCCAGTGTTTTATCTTGTTGTGATTTGGTTTTGTAGAAAAATTCCGGATCACCCAATGCAGGTAATTTTGAATTTGTGAAGGGAGATTTTCTTACATGGGAACCTACAGAACCGTTTGATCTTATTTTCGACTACGTGTAAGTTAAGTTAGTTAATTTTTAGTTACAGGAATATTCTAGAAATTACTAAATCTTGATGAAAAAATTTACAGATTTTTTTGTGCAATCCAACCACGTTTGAGAGAATTATGGGCAAAGAAAATGTCGGAATTGTTAAAGCCAGATGGATTACTCATTACTCTTGTATTATCTCATGTGAGCTTTTTTTTCTTCAGATCGTGTCACTTATTTTGATTCACTGAGTATGATTCTGACGTTTAATATGTTGGTGTCAGAAACATTATCGTGGCAACGGAGCTCCTTATACAATCAAAAATTCAGAGTAAAATCTTGTATACATAAATCGATCGCAACGTTTCTCAACGATCATATATATCAAACTGTAGTATTCTTTTTCTCTGTTTCAGTTATGTAAAGGTGCTAGAGCCATTAGGTTTTGAATTAGAGTACGTTACGAATAATGAGATGGCTGTTGGCAAACGCAAGGTATGTAAAACTTCTAATTTTGTGCAAAATCAGTGAAGTAGTAGAGTAGTCACTCACACTCTCTCCATTTTATTCTCCATGATTTGTGTTAAGCAATTATTCTCCATTTTAGGGAAGAGAGAAGCTTGCATTGTGGAGGAGGAAGTCTTAAATCTGCGCAAGAAATGAATTCACTCAACATTATTGCGGAGCAATAGTAATTTAATCTAATTCATTAAAAAAATTATTTAAAAAAGGGATCTAATTCGTTAAATTATTATAAATTTATGGTTGATATCATATCATATGATCTTACAAATATTTGATTTTCCCTCTTGATTTTTTTCTATTTATTTATTATAAATTGTATTGGAAAACTGTACTTTCTTTAGTTGAATTTTATTGGTCTGAGGCTTATGATTGAAATAGAGTTTAAATTAATTGTGATTGTTCGATTTAATTAACGATCCATAGTGTTCTAACTTTTAACGTATTATAAGTAACTAGTATTAAAGCACAGAAAAATATGCGCTACTCACATTACGTATATATTTATATTAAAATATGTACTTGAGAACAGTGTTTTAAAATCCGACCCGGGTTGATCCGAGTTGATTCGGACCCGGTGGTCCAACCGGATCGATTCACATGTTAACCCGTTTATGCATTAAACTCGGTCAAACCCGGTCAAGAATCGGTGTGTAACGACCCGACCGGAGCACCCGATCCGGACCGTTATAAACCTAGCTGTCCCAACTCACACGCCACCAAAATCTCCTAGGTCACCACAACCAGAACCTTTCCTCGAAAAACCATGGTATATTGGGGACATGTGTGCTAGTAGCATAGCTTATCTAGCCAGCACGCACACGTCTCCCACCCGATGTGGGACGGATATTACATACACCCCCACTAACAGAACCTCAACGTCCTCGTTGGGCACAACCTAGCCAGACTCTCAGGATCCTTCCCTCCTTTTGATAACCTATGTCATCTACTGTGGAGAATCGGCTCTGATACCATCTGTAACGACCCGACCGGAGCACCCGATCCGGACCGTTATAAACCTAGCTGTCCCAACTCACACGCCACCAAAATCCCCTAGGTCACCACAACCCAGAACCTTTCCTCGAAAAACCATGGTATATTGGTGACATGTGTGCTAGTAGCATAGCTTATCTAGCCAGTACGCACACGTCTCCCACCCGATGTGGGACGGGATATTACACGGTGACCCGGCCGGTTGACTCGATGACCCGGACCGGGTGACCCGGTGGTTGACCCAATTTTTATAAAAAAAGTAAAGTTTTAAGAATTTAAATAAAGAAAAAAATATTTTGACTTTTTTCATTACAATCTCATATTTAACCTAATAAGTTATGACCTATATGCTTGACAAAAATAAGTAAACACAATATATAGTATTTTTATTGATAAATATATCATATTTTAAATTATTTTAAATTCATAATCGATTTAAATATAATTACTTCATAATATGCATTGACCCTCGGGTCGACCCGGCTGACCCATTAACCCAGTGACCCCACCTCGCCGGATCACGAGTCGGTTCGGTTTTGGGAATGATATTTATAAATTTAAATATAATAGGTATTTATATTAGTGACACAGTTTATATTTAATAAAAATAATAAAGTACAATGGAGATAAAAAAATGTTTCATTTTATATCCATCAATACCGCACTTATTTTGATTCGTTGTGTATGATTATGACGTGTACAATATTTTTGGTGTCAGACGAATGTCCGTAACGACAGGGCTCCTTATAAAGTCGAATATTTAGAGTAAACTCTTGTACACATTAATCCTCTCGCAACTTTCATCGATGATGTTACGTACCCAACTGTAATATTCTTTTTCACTTGTTGCAGTTATGAAAATGTGCTCAAACCATTAGGTTTTGATTTGGAATACATTACGAATAATGAATTGGCTGTTGGTAATCGCAAGGTATGAAAAAAATACCACTTTTATACCAAATTAGTAAAAATTGTAGGCATTCACACTTTCTATATTATTTGTGCTAAATAATTATTCTCTATTTTAGGGAAAAGAGAAGCTTGCATTGTGGAGGAGGACGTCCTAAAGCCGTGCAAGATATAATTTAAGATATTTTGAAAACATTACATGATATATGTGTAATAATAAATTTTTCATATTAAAGCTCACTAATTTTCGCACGTTTAAGAAATGTGATAGTTATAATACTTTAACTCATTTTTCTCAATTAATCAGCACATGTATTTGAGGAAAGGATGGTGGTCTAGTGGTCACGTTATACGTTGAGGTTCGAATCGCCATGTCTATCATTTTTACATTGTTTGAGACGTGTTCCTTTATGGTGTTACAAATAATGAGGATAAAATTCAGATTTTAACGATTTATACCCATTTATTGTAATCACTATCAAAAAAATCATTGGACAATCCAATACAATTTTATGTATTCTGATTTTATCCCTTTAAAACTTAATATAAATATACTAACATTAAAAGACAAAAATACGAACAATATTCAAAATTGCCACATTGAGAGTTCTTCTGACTGTCTTTGCTATCATTCTGTTTGTGCAAGCTGATCAGAGCTCAGCAACAATTAAATGTTGGTGGAGTCGAGTAAGAACATTTTATCATTGCTATAAAACTATCAAAAAGGATGTTGCATATGTTGCACCAACAGACAAGTGTTGTAATGCTTTTAAAAAAGTCGATATCCCATGTATATGACTTTACAAACTCATAAATATATCGACAAAAATAAACTAATAAATGCTGATTTTGAGATTTGAGAGGTGTTTCCACCCTGATGCATATGGAATTTGAAGTCAGTTTTGGAATGTGATTCAAGGATCGACTGAGTCATGTGCGTGAGATGTGTATATTTTTATTCAATTGTCGAAAAAGTATTACAGATAAATTCATATTCTTTGTAAACATACTTTTATTAATATCAATAAATAAATGTTATTTGATTAGATTCATTCTTATACTTATTTTGGTTCTAATGTAAATATATATTTCGACATGCCGTCAAAAAGCGTGAGATGGAATTTCAATAAAAGTGAAGTGTAGTATTTAATTCAATCATTCAAAATAAGCGTTTTTTAAAGAAATTATTCTTACGTCGCACTGGATGGCTGACCATTAGACCGCTATTGAGATTGAATCTTTTTATATCTTAAAATTTTATTTTTTATTGTACTTAATCATATATATTTTTATATTTATTATAGCGTACTACCTGCAGCACATTTAAAGGTTTGCATGACCTGTCCCAATTCACTGACCCGACCATACCCGATCAAATTTGGATATGTTCGGGTCAAATTTTGGTGACCCTTAAATATTTAGGATGAGTTTGTGATGCAGCGCGGGTGGGCAAATAAGAATGATATGTGTAGTAATAACTCGTTGATTTCGCATAATGCCGAGAAGTTGACGGAATAGATAAATCAACCATCTATTTTGATTCAAAATTAATTTAATTTCAATCGTCAAATCAGTCGGGTTGATATAATATTCTTGTTTCGAAACTTTAATGTTCTCCGAAATCCGAACTCTCACTATTTAAAATATAATCAAAAAAATATTGGACAAGTAAAGTAGACAAGAAAGTGGTAGCTTTCAAAATACTGTTTTGTAATTAAATTTTTGCATCCTTGCTTTATCTAAATAATATGATCAATATTATTTAGAGATATTATTTTACAACTTGATTCAAAAAAGTGAATTTGATAATTTAGTTATACAGTCCGGTTCGAAATTGTCCAATACACACTTTTATCATTTTCATATTTTATACTTACACAATATACATTTCATTGAAACTACAATCAAATTGAACACAGAATTAAAAAAATCTCCCTCTCCAAAAAAATTTACAAATATGTTGTATGTAACTCGAAACAATCAATAAAATATTAATTTATTGTTATTATTAATGTAATCAATTACAAATGAGGATTAATTCAATTCATTGTTATTATAAATCAATAAAATGCTTCCTTTGGATTTTGGAACAGTACGTGTGTTAAATGTATGTATATTAATTATCGTAAGAATTCGGATCTTGGTGGACATTAAAGTTTTGAAATACATGAGCACAATCGTTGATTTTGATTATTCTAGCGATTGATATTAAATTAATTTTGAATTAAAATAAATAATTGAATTAGCAAAATACATGTGCGGTTGAAATGACGGTTATCAATACCAACCGTTGGATAAACAGAAATCAATGGTTGAAATGATTTCTTTCAGTCTTCCAAAAACTTGTGTGTCTTGTAGATATTAATACTTATTGTAAATCTACCGCTGATTATTTCAATTAATTCCTATTTTACACGCGTGAATTCAGATATATAAATACACGTTAATAAGAATTGTACATACACACAAAATATCATATAAAATTCAGAATGGCCTCATTAAGAGCTTTTGTGATCATCTTAGGTATCATTTTTACTGTGCACGCCGATCAGATAATGGCCGCGTGCGGCGGCAGCGTTATCAAAACGGCTAGAGTTTGCAACAAATTTATCAAAAAAAATGCTCCAAGGGTTAAACCATCAGAAAAGTGTTGTGCTGAGATGGGACGCCTTGATTTCAAATGTGCTTGTAAATATTTGAAAGGAATTGTTTTAAGACGATACAGTCCGGCAAACACAGTTTACGTTGCGGAACAATGTGGATTCAAAGACAGAATTCCTTATCGCGCACCTTGCGGCGGTAAGCAGTTTTTCATTTGTTTGTTTTGTGAATTTTTTCATTGTCAGTTTAATGATTTTTGATTGTTTTTATGTGTTTAGCGTATATCGTTCCCCCGTACGGCGAAGTATGATAAACAGTAAAGTGCGGAAGAATGTAATCCTGAAGTTCTGTGATGCTCTTTTTTTTTCCTTTTTTGAAGGTCTTGAGATTTTTAAGTTTGTTAGAAAATTTGCAGAAAATTGTATTATTTTTAACTGAGTTATGGATGAGTTGATAAATCGAGTAATTTTTGCAATATGTTCTTGTATATTTTTAATTCATCGAATCAACTTTATATACGAGTAATTTTTGACAAAAATTGTGAAGAAGTTTTGGAAATTATGAGATCAAATTGTCTAAACAATATGTTCATAAAAAATATGAAACAGAAAAAAATACAAATAGGATTTTTAAACACACATTCCCCGCCAAAAATCCAAGAACAAATAAAAAGTGTACTTGACAAATTGTTCTCTGCTGGATGATCTTTACAGTTGAGTCTTCAGTTGGATTTCCTAGAGAACCCGGAAACATATGGTACGCCGGTTTGCGGAACCCATCGATTTCCGCCAATGAAGTATGCAGGGGTGTACTTCACGGCCGTTGTCTTTGAGATTTTCTTAATGCCTTTCCATTTAACACGGTCTTTCGTGGATGAACCCGGTCCATGATTGTTGTATTCGGCGTATAAGCAAGTTTCAGTATGTACATTGTATGCCCAAGGAGTCCATCCTTCAGGTGCGATGAGATCGTCTATGAATGACTCCATGATGATCGTTCTTGCGTGCGGTTTCCATGGCCTGCCTAAGTAAGTCTTGAATTTAGACTTGACTGGCTCGAGCTCTGGATGAGCTGTAATGTTGCAGTTTTGGATCACAATGGCACCGGCTTGACGCCTTTCTTTACGTCCTTGAGCGGTCACAGCGTTGAATTGGTTGTCTTCTGGCTTTCTAACCTGCATTGTGCAGTTTTGGAACACGGCTGCTGCGTCACCGAAGATGAAATCAATTGTACCGGTGATGATACAATCACGGTAGAATTGACGGTGGGCGTGGACGTAAAGAGTATCTTGGTAACCATCCATTCTACAGTTGTGGAACACTGAGTAATCTGATTGAACTCTAAGTGCCACGGCTTGGTGTTTCGCTGCTCCGGCCGTGTTTTCAAAACCAATGTCCTTTGCCATAAAGTAGTCCCCAAGAGCAGCTGTTTACACAAAAATCATTCAAATGAAGTTAAATGATTGCGGATAAATCGAATATATAGATATGTACTTACTGACTGTTGCAGTCTTGCAAGTAGGAGTTCCATCGGCGAAGTTCAATGATCCGGTGATCTTAGTCTTAGTCGGTCCATCTCCGATCAGTAAGACATTATGCATCCAGCTTTCAAACACAACATGTTCATTATACACACCCTTTTTCACATAGAGTACAAATGTGTAGTTACTCTTCTTTTCGATTTTCTGCAATGCTTCATTGATGGTTTTGAAGTCACCTGATCCATCTTTAGCAACTGTTACATTAGGCTTGATTTTTTTAACTGACTTAGCCAAGAGTCTTCTCCTTCCTTGATCGACCCACGATGGGAAATCATCGGAGCCATCGACGGGTGCTTCCATAAGCCGTCGTTTCATGTTGATTCCAGGGATTTGGAGTTGGTCAAGAATGGTTGAGATTTCCTCAACCATGGCCAAACCATTGCTTGTAAGATCACCAGAGGTTTTCAATACCTTTTTCATTTTTGCACCAGCATCAGTTGTTAAATTTTCAAACCCATCCAAACAAGTTTCTTGATAAGTGATTGCACCACTAAGCCAGACTTTCAAGTCATCAAACATTTCATCGAGTTTAGAGATGTCGAATTCACCTAATGAGTCGAAGGACTTCTCAATATCCTTGATAGCAAAGTTCATCATTTCCTTGCATACACTCAGTGCAGCTTTGGATTTCGGGTCTTTTTCGAGATCATTTATCAGTTGGGACTTATTCGCAGCCTCGTTGATGTACTTGATCGCAACGTCGAATGCAAGCTTAACAAGTTCTTTAGGGTCAGTTGTGTTACCTGCTGATTTCTTGAGTGTATCTTCACATAGTTTTTTGTGATCAGTGGGTGGCACAAAGACTTAATGGCCTTAACAGAGGAAGATATCTCGCTTTTGCCTTGTTTCATCGAAGAAGTTCCTGCTCCGGACGATGCATCCTCATTACCTACATTATTGTAACTAATACCTCCTACCACGGCCACCACCATCGCGACGAGGATGAACGATGAAACGCCAATAATGGCGATCCTTTTCCTGCTCTTACCTCGATCATCATACCCGGCCATATTAGCTTAAGTCCCAAAATGCTTTGATTTTGGGATTTAAAATTATGGAGAAAATTTAGAGAAGAAGAAGAGGGTTTTGTAGAGTAAATGGTGAAGTGATCCCCTCCCTCCTCTTCTGAAGCTAACCTTGATTTTTAGAAAGGCTTGTTCAATGAGTTGTGGTGTTTGGAATGAATGGATTCATGTGATTATATATGCAAGAAAATGAAAAGGGTGGATATAAATATGATGCATTTGGGTCTCAAAAAAAGGAGGCTAAAGTTGGGTTGCATGGTTTGGCATGAAACTAGCAAGAGTGCAACTCAACCTCAGGTGAATTTGCAAATGGGCGTTCTTCTATTCTTAACATCAACCTTAAACAGATGAGAATCAGATGATGTTTGTCCATCTTTAGCAGCATATCTTATTCTAATAACATGTTCTTTTTTTTGATGAAAGAGATTCTAATACCATGTTCTATGTATAGCATTTTGTCCTCTTGCATCAACTGATCATTTTCAGGTGGACCTAGAATTGAAAGGGAAAGGCAAGGAGGCCAACTTTCGATAAAGAAAATGTTACCTCAATTGGTACTAGTTTTTTTCTTCATATTTTAAGGTATTAGGTTACTGCTTTCTGTAGAAAAACAGGTGCCTTCATTAGTAGGAAACAAGATGCTATTTTCTCAAGTTCCATTGAAAGCTGTCTTTTCCCTAGTATACATCCGGTTTAGATGAGCTTTTGTATTTATTTGAGGATAACTTGCCGATTTGCGCAGTAATAAAAATTTAGATTTCTATTCTGCCTACTTTTGAAACAAATCTTTCATTTACATCTGTCTAATCACTTTGGCTGTTGTTCAAAAGATGCTTCACAAGGCCTTACATCATGCCAGCATTCCATCATCTGTACAACTGATTGCTGCAATGAAATCATACCGGTCCCAAGTGTACAATAATACATGTGGTCAGCGTCCTTACCGAGACAATGAGGTGAGGGTGTTTTCAAAACTGAGGTATTGTTGATGACTGCAGCCAAAAGCATGTTATGTTCCACAGAACAGTCACTTCCAGTAGTTTAACTGCTAATACCATCCTTCAGCCGCTGGACGCACACTTCTAATGTTTTCTGAACTTTGTCTGCAACTACTCTCAGTTTCCCCTGTGTCAGCGCATCTTCAGCCATAGATCCGCTGGCCTCCACCGTTTGAGCAACCATCTTTTTACATCTCTCCCATTCATCAAGTTTTACCCAGAAAGCTTTCCCTCCATGACTTCCTTCCATTCTAACAAAAGATATGGACTGTTTTTCACCAAAATAATATCTCAGTCTAACTGACACACAATATGGCAACCAAGCTGAGCCTCCAGAGGGGTCAATATGAGGCACTCCAGAAGCATCAAGAACGGCAGTCAATCCGAATTCAACAACTTTTTGGGCCTGACTGTAATGTATATTACTTTTACTTGTACTGTAATCTGGGAGACTATCTGGGTTGGATTCTGCATGCCTTTCAAGGGACAGCTCAATACTATGTTTTTGCGCAGGAAGAAACTCGGAACCTTGGGGAACCCCTGTTGTCTTCCATGCTATGAGCTTTAAGAATTCCCTAAAGACTGGTATTGGTAAGGTGAGAAGTGTTATGAATGATGCAACTCGGGAAACATCATAAGGCTCCGTCGCAACTCGGCGAGTGAAGTAGTCGCTTATCTCAGTTATTTCTAGCTGAGAAAACTCCTCAAGTGCAGTAGAGTTTGGTGGCTGCTGTTGCTGCTGCTCATATCGCTTCATACTAAGCACTTGAAGATTCAGTTGAACCCTATACACAGTTACTGCAAAAATGTGGCTCCTGCAGATATTGAAATAATCAATAAATAAATCATGAAACTACTCAAGTTAGAAGGAAGACACTACATGATGTGAAAAAATACATGACAAACGAATCTTAAGACTCTGTGCCCAACCCTACTAACTCTTTGCAGAAAATTTTCCCTCACTTTGTATAGATTACAGCACGACTAGAGATGTGTAGAACATTGTGATATTTGAGCAAGAGAAATTTGTGAACCATATGTGCATGTACAGCCAAAGGTGGGTGGAAAAAGAAAGAAGATTATAAGTGAGATGTCAATCATTAAGCAGTCGGTGGATTGCGTGAATGCACTGCAAGACACTTTGACCATGGCAGGCTACATGATACTCAGATGGAATAATTTCCAACAATCAAGATGGTCATGAAAGGTGGTTTACAGACGCAACTCAGACAATGAACTGACAAATCTGGTATTGCAAGTTACGACAGAAACAAACCAAAAATTCAGACGATAGTGGCTTACCCGACAAAGAAGCGCAATGCAGGTTGTTCAGCATCTAAACTCATTAGTGCACCTTCATTATCCTTCAATATAGATCCTAAAATTTCTTTCAACAAATCAGGTAGCTGCGAAAATAGCCACAGTACTCCAAGATATTTGAGAACACTTCTCAGGACCTTCTTAAGGGTAACAAGAGGAACCCATCCACCACCATATCCCCCATCGTCTCCTAGGCCCACAATTGCTGCATTTAATTCCCCTCTCTTTCGAGCAGGAAGGGCAGAAGCTGATGGTCTTCGCCCTGCGCGTGCTAAGGTGAATCCACTTGAAGTTGACGATGCAGCAAGACCATTGCTTGGAGAAGTTAAGTTAGAGTTAATAAGATTAATTTCTTGTGCAACATGCTCCATGATAAAAGGCCGGAACTGAGGACAGGAGAGGGATCCGCCAACAGAAGGCCCTCCTTTGGGTGGTGGGGATGGTTGTAGCCAAACCTGATCCCCCACAAAGCATCGCATGTCTATGGCAAACTTTTTACGGTATACAATCTGAATCCAGTAAGGACCACGCATAACAATTGACACATCAGTAGGAAGCAGCGAGCTAGTGATCACGCTTGGTCCAACCTTTCCTCCAACGGCCATAACTGGAGTTGCATTTGCAATCAAATTTCCTACAACTCCTCCTGTAGAATAGTTGACTTTGTGACTTAATGTGGCATGAGTAGAACATGTAGATGGATAAAGAAGCGTGTCAGATACTAAATGCTTACTTAGCTTCTGTGTGGATGACGCACTGCCAGCCGTTCCAGGAGTAGGCGATGTATGACCAGACCGTGCAGTCCGCGTTGCAGCAGCAAGGGCATGCATGGGCCCAGCGGTGAGGCAAATGCAGTCCAGCAGAGACGCAATTTCACCTTCATTAACAAAATCTTCAAGGAACTGCACTTGCATTAAAAGAAAAACTTATGTCAACTCTATTTAAACTAATATTTTCAACTTAGATGTAAAAATGACTGCCATATGACAAACTATGTATGCTTATGTACACTCATATGACAACTTAGATGTAAAAATGGCTGCCATATGTCAACTTAAGTCAACAGTGTAGCGCATCACACAAGCTTGTCACCATTAATTGTAGACTTAACTAGGATGTCATTAGAGTGCTAGAGATATTCAAACAGGATTGAGGAATTTTAAAAATGAAAAGAGAGCGCCAATAAAAGACCTTTGGAAACTGAATAGATTTTCATTTCATAATATTGATATCATACAGACCTTGGTATGCGGCCATAGGTGCTCTGGAGAGACATGCATCGTACAACCTTTTTTACCTGCTTCCCACTCAACAACAAAATGAGTAACACCCCCATGGTCGCAAGTGAACCACAAACTTGTCAACCCAACCTTAACAATTTTAAATGACTTCCTCGACATATCTGAAGAATTCACACGGTCTTTACAGTCTTTCGGATTTGATCTACCATCAACCAACTTCTTCATTCCAAGTGCTAACAATCTAGCATTTGAGAGCCTGTCCAAATCTGCAATTAATTTCTGTATACTATCAACTTCAATAGACTTGTATCTCAAAGTGATACCCTCTGGATCAAAATGAATGCGAGAATCAGCGGGATAAGAGCTGTCCACGAAAACAATGGGTCCCCAATACGAACAGGAGTTTCTCTCCATAATTTGGCCCAAGTCTCTGTAATACTGATCACTTATTTTCACATTCCAATTCATGCTTCCAGCTTTATCGAGTTGTAGATATAGATATTCCCAGGAAAAATCTTTGATAAACGGCAAACGGAACAGCAAGTTGGAGGAAATATGAGTCGAATCAATTTCTTCAGTATATGGAATCTTGAGTGCCTCCATCTGACTGGTGATTCTGGCACGATTAATGCTTAGCGAACAGTGCTTGACAACATGAACTAGAGATGACACATATATGCCATTAGTAGCACTCTTTTTGTCTGCTTCAGCCATGCAATCAGCATAACTATAACCTTGAGATTTAACAATCACTCTTGATGCCCTTGGCTCTTGAGAATTGAACAGCCCATATGGGGCAGAGTTCAATCTCTTTCTCTTAATACAACGTCGAATGTCAGATGTAGCACCATGTAATGATGGAATTTTGTGTATAATTTCATCAATTTTACGTTTTTGAGAAGTTTCTGAGATGTTTCCACTCGATACAGGTAACACGGCATTAAAACCAGATAGACTACATGCAGATGCTCCCGTCGAAAGCTCAAATACATTATCAACAATGGAGGAGTACGTTGATGGGATGCACACGGTATCATGTGCAGAGCTTTCTACAGTAGATAGAGAAAGCATATCCTGATAAGACTTGTGAGAATCATAGTCAGTAGTGAATAATTGAAGCACCTTTTCCAGGTCTGCCACACTCAAATTCACCTGATCATCATGCAATGGCATCGTATCTGGCTCAATTGTCTTGACTTGTACCACAACATTCAAATTTGATTGACACTTCAGCAAGTAAAACAGGGGCCTAAAGTAGTCGTCAAGCTGCAGAAGTAAGAAATAAGATCCTTCTCTATTCGGAAATCCCATTAACAAGGATGCAGATCTAACAAACATGTTCTTGGGGACCTTCAAGGTAGCCAAGCCATTTTCATAGACCTGAAAATAAAAATGCAAACCATATGCATCTGAGAGATACAAAATTCACATGAAAACTCTCAAAGATGAAAACGTTTTTCCAATTCCTAAGACATTAAAAGTTAATTTGTTACCTAATCCAAAACATATTAAATTAATGTCATAAACACAACATTAGAACTAATGAATACATAATCATTCAAAACCTTGTAGTATGATTTCATAGTAAAATAAATACGTGACAGTAAATAGCCATTTCAAAAGCAATATTTAGTCTAATAACAACTGACAAGTACTGACTTTTATGTGTAAATCCAACTTAATATTTTGACCAAACTGAGCTATTCACAACATTTCCAGCCTTGCCACTTATATATATTCATGCGATGATGTTTATAACTGAATTTTATCTTCTCATAATTGAGTGTTTATCTTATAGAACCATCATGGTTTTCTAATATATAAAATACATTCAAGTTTCAAAATATGCATGTCATTACAATAGCATTCGTCGCAAGCCCATTAATTTTAATGTAATCAAGTTGATATGGTTTAAACACAACATTCTTTGCAAGATCATAAACTAATCTACTATGCTTCTTAAATACAAAACATTGAAAATTTAGATAAAATAATATATATGATACATGTAAATAAGCTGTCTGCCACATAAGCATGAAAGTACCCATCTTGAAAGCCGAGGAAATGTACTTAACACTATATATACATATCTTTTGACTATACCAAATGGATATCTGAGATGCCATATCTTAAAATCTCTTTAAATTTAAAACTTCCGCATTGATTTTTTAAGATACACTGTTATCTATGAATAGATTGAAAGTTGAGCAAAATCTAGCACGAATTTCTATTTGAAATAAGATTAAATTGATGCAAAGAAAGTGAAAAAATGACACTGACTTTACTAGTTTAAATGTGGTGTTTCATATTTTAAGATACGAAACTTGTTAACTAACAACATTGTATCTGCATACACCATCGTTCAACATAAAGAAAGTCCAACTAGAGGATGGAAGTGCAAATATATGTTTGAATGAAGAAGAAATGTACCTCGAGTCCTAAAAACCTGCCAATTGAAGCAAAAAAGTGCAATATGCTTTTGCTTCTCAGGCTACTAAATACCTCTGCTGCATTAACAATTCCTTGTTCAAAAGATTCTTCGAATTCAAGCAAGGCTAGAGGAGCGAGAAAATTTCTTGATAATTGAAGTCGATATTGGCCAGTTCTGCAATAAAAAACAAAATCGTCGACTTTAGGAGGTTTGTGATGTGAATTTCTATTCTAAAATAATGTGCCACTCAAAATCAAGGAGAGAAGGTCATCTTCCAAGGAAACTTATTACACACGTGGGAACACATATAACATATTCCTTATTTCTCATAATATTTTAAAATATATCACATTGTTTTTAATCTAAGACCGAAGGTCAGAATTTAGGAATACGGAATGTAACTAAACCCCGATATCATTATGGAGGTCAAACTAATAGTAATAGTAATATTTATACCTACACGGCTAAGGGTTTGCAGACAGCGATGTCTATCTATGAAGACTCTTCTCTGGTAGGCCTAAAATAATTGTTCACTACAAAAAATCATCAGCATCATACCACTATGACATTCTCCAATTTACAGGGAATTAGAAGACAACTACAAATGAATAATGAAGTCTGTTGATCAGACACATAAACTCGAAGAAACCCCTAAAATATTTGTCAATACTTGGTGTTATCATCGTCTTGGGCATAGCTAGACATGAGGCCAAGCATATATCTCACGTCAAAGTTTACACCAAATTATAAGTTTTCATCTACACAGCTTTCATGTTAACCAAAGTATCTAACTTAAATACTCACCTTATACATATTCTGAGCAAGAAATAGGATGATCCGTAGGCTCGCACACGCAAACACAGATTGCCTTCAGATTTACTCACATTTGCCTATAAGAAACAAACAAAACAAGTTTTAATCAACAAAAGTCATAACACCCACCACCAATCATGAATAAGGCAAGTTTCAAAAACAATTCAATGGCTGAAAAGGTAGCAGTGAAGTCTAAGGGTAGATAGTTGGTCCTCAGTTCTTACTAGTCAATATTTGGGATCTTAGTATGTACAACAGCAAACTCTTCGGACAGTTCAATTCACAAAGCACAGCATTTTATTGTCCACCTTACAAACCTTTCGGTAGTCACCATTAATTTCATCCATGTTGCCCTGAAGAACAACGTCAGCAGTGCTTTGACAAATGCGACTGTTTTTTACCAACTCTTTCTGGATTTCTAGCAGACGCGTGTATATATTACAATAAATGGCTCGGAGAAGTAAATTCTCAACATCAATGCAACTTGTTTCAAGAAAGAGTTCTGCTTCCTTCCCGGTAAGCGGGTCAACAATAAATGAACTGTGTAAACACTTTATTTGCATGTCTGATCCAGGCTCAACTATTAGATATGGACAACTTCTTGATCCAGATGTACCAAAAGTCTTCTCAGCATTTATCCAGTACAAAATTTTCAGCCCAGGGGTGCCTAGACTAACTGATTCTGATTCGCCATCGATGTTTACTTGTCCGGATGCAGATGCACCACCCTGCCCCACAGTATCAGATATAAGATCAAAACTTATGGCACTTTTCCATCTTCCTTGACGAATTGCTTGCACTTGCTTAACCACGGTATCCATGATAAGCGAAACACATAGCTCATGCAAAACAGAATGTAAAAGCACAAATGGGTCAGTTGCTGTAGCCATTCTGCGCTCTAAATCATCACCAATGGCATATCTTCGTGAATCTTCTAATTTTGCCAATCCACTTTTCTCCCCCACAAGTAGTTCTAAGTGCAATATTCTCCAAAGATTTAAGTGCCCACGGTAACCAAGGGTGACTAGCACCTTATACTCCCCATCCACAATAAGCATCACAGTGCCATCAGACACTTTCACTCCAGAAAATCCTTTCAGATTAGTTTCAAGAAGTTTAGATCTAACAAGTGTATCTAACTTTTTTAGAGCTTTTTGTTGTTGATCCCCTGGCAAAGTACCATGCACTCCGATTTCCTCCACACATTTAGGAAACCTCAGATAGGTTCCTGATAGTAAGATCTCAGTGGCAGAGGGAACATCATATATGGGAGCGCGAGCTTGTTGCAGTCCGTCATGCATAAAAAATAAAGAATCCGCAGCCTGTGTAAAGCATGTTTCGTGGTTTGATAGAGTTGATGCAAGTTGCTGGCAGTAGTTAATTAATGGTACCTGCCAATAAGATATATGCATTGAGGAATGCGATCAATATGTATTTTCGATGGCAATACTATGTCACCAAGAAGATATCAAGTAGCCCAATATGAATGGTTGAAAGAAAATAGAACTGCCCATAACATTTGAACTTTGATTAGAGCACTGAAATAACACACTATCAACAGATGAAAGATGATACAGAAAAATATCAGTCCTTGATTTCTGCCATCAGTAATATATTTAAAAAAACCCTTATAAACACGATGAATATCTACAGCTCCAAGAAATCCTAATACCCCAGAATGTTGAACCATCTACAGTGTGATTTATAACATCACGAATCCTCTAAAGCTACCATTACTCAAATAGAGATCACTGATTCCCATTTCTAATACAAGTGTAACCTGCCTAACAACACTAATATATTCATAACCGCCACGCCAGAGCCCATTCTACATGTCCACTCCAGACCACACTCAAGAAACTTAAAGAAATATTTGAAACTTATTAAATTGAAAACTACACTTAAATCAACTCCATTGTAACTCTAATACTGATAGGCCAATCTCTCTGTAAATCAAAGCGTGTAAAACTGAATGAAGAATAACAACAGAAGTTATGTTTCCAGTTTCAACCTGCTGACACCACTTGGAGAGGACATCTAAACGGAGCATGCGTTGTTGAGTCTTGTTAATAAACTTAAGCAACAAAATCTTTCTCTCGGCATCAGAAACTTGTTCCATGGAAGAAGACCTACATTGCTCCACCACTTCTTTAAGCGAAGCGTACGATTCACTGGCGGCTCTCGTCACCAAAGTCGAGAAATCTACAGTTTGTTGCCCTAATTCCGCCATACTCCGCTCCGCCGCAAAGCCACACGAACAGGTGGTGCCGAATAAGTCGAATTAAAGTCCTGCGGCTTTGTTGATATTCTTGAGTTGGAAATTTGCGCGGAGAGTTCGTGTGATTGAGTTGAGCGGAGCGATCGGAATCGGATAGCGTCGAAGGGGGCGGAGGAGGACCCGACCCGTACTCGACTTTCTATATTTTGATTTTGGAGTTCTTCCACTATGATGACTTCCGTTGTTGAGTTGGGCCTGGAAGTTAATTGCAAATGATCACTCGGCCCAATAATATTTACTATAACAAAAAAAGTAAGCAAATTTAAGGTGAGCATTTTGGTTCGAAATGGTGAAAGGTATAGTACAAGGAGTAACGGTCTAACGGTCAGCCACTCGATCTTGATGACTTAAATTCAGACTATTTAAATTAATATTAATAAAACTGCTAGCAGTAGCACTGTCCAGTTTAAAAAAAAGTAAGGTGAGCAGAGGCTGAATTGAAAAGAGTAGCCTAGCTTTTAGAGCTTTTGATCTTCCAAAATTATAATGATTATTCAAGTTTTGTAATTCCTATATAATCTGATGTGTTCTAGATAACAAATATATAAAATCCTGGCGCACATTGAAGCTATTTGAAAGTGATACCAATATAAAAACTTTTGACATTCATGAAACCACTTCCCCATTCCTTGCAACATACAACTTAAACAAGAGTCGACCAAAAAGCTTGTTAGCACTAACATATATTTGTTAGGACATCGTACTTGATGAGTGAGTACTAGCCTCACACTCCCATGGGAGAGATGGTCTGTTTATTATGTGTTACATTAACACTCTTTTTAAATAGTTTACACAACAAAAATCAATACAAAAAGCCAAAACCCTAGAGGAAACCACTACAAACTGACAACTGGTCTTCAGTAGGCAGATGAGCTATTTTGGGTTAAATACTTACACTAGCATCAAAATTCTAAACTGTGGTTTTAAAGCCCTCTGCTCCGTCCCTGACCAATCTCTTGATTTTATCCATGCATTCAAGACGTCCCCAGCTTCCCAATTGCAGCCAAGAAAAGCTAATGGAGCAAAAAGATTGTTAGTGCATGAACTAAGGAAATATGTATTGCTCACACTCCAAATTACAGACACACCGCCACATAAATATTTATCAATTGTTACATCTACTAAGGAAATACGATTTAGCATACCTTATTCGATGCCAACTGAGGTCTATTTGCACTCACATGTGGAACCTCTTTGTGCCCATTCATATTTCCCTTCTCCATGGGCTTATTAGTCTCCTCGTCAATTTTCAATCGAGAATTTTCTTCTCCGTATTGGTTTCCGGTCGTGCATTCGGTGGTTGAGGACTGCAAATGTATTCCATTCGATAAATTATAACATTCATAATCTAATGATAAATCTATGAAGAGAAAAATATAAATGTTTCTTTGTGTAATAGGCAAGCACACTGCATTCTGTTGAAACTATTAAGTATGACCGAAGATAGAAATAGCCTTAATCGAGCGAACAGGAGACTCCAGTTCATTATTTCTTGTCAGTGTTCACGAAAGTCAGCCAAGAATTACTTTGCCATGATGTGAGGTCAATATCCGAGACCAATGAATAAATACACATGAAATTCATTCCTATAGTCAACAATAAATTCAATACCTGAGCGACCGATACAGCTGCATGATTATCCTCGTTGTGACGTTTGTTACTTCCTTTAAGCTCATCATCAGCTGTGTGCTCAGCTAATTTTGATGACATGTTTCCTTCATCGAGTTTAAGAGCTGGGGATGCAGATATTAATTTCTGGCGACTAGTTGTACAATTCGTAAGTGCATTCTTAGAGAACTGTGAAGCTGCTGCTCGAGCACCAGCTATTGCTACACCAAGTTCAGAAGACACTCCGACTGCTGCTGGTTTGGAGTTAAAAGGACCCATGGTGATAGATCCAGGCTTCAAGGAGAACAGATCATGTGGATTTGGAAGAGGGAATTTTACAGGTAGTGGGCCTTTTACCGGAACAAGACCTCTCAGAGCTGCCTCATTTATCTGTAGACAGCATATGTATCAGTTGAACTCAATCCCAAATATAAAGATGGAGAACTACTCCGATTTACTCACCTTTTTCTCCAAGTTGTATACACCTTGGTATCCTCGCATTTCAAAGGGAACTAATAATTTCTGCATTGATTCAGCAGCAATAATCTAGCAGTTAAGTAATGAGCACATAATGGTAATTTATGTTGTATATGATAATACAAGGAGTACAAACCTGTGGGTTTTCGCAAAGCCAACAAAAAGAAGTAAGCGCTTCAAGCCTGACCTGTAATGTTTTGTTTGAACTCAAACACTTAAGTAAGAAAAAAAGTTGGAACTCATAATTGTCTGAAGCAGTTAAAAGGTGGGTGTCAAAAGAAAGAATAAGTTAGAAACCAACCCCCTGAGGTACAGCACCCCAACTTTCCAGTTCTCCGCCTTTGAGACAGCCAACAATATCGACACAACCTGTGCCATAACAATATCACAACTTTATAACGAAAAACACTGGAAGGTAGAGGTATTATAGCAACAATAATACCCAGAGAATCTCCAACTAATATTATTGCCTACAGGAACGTCGAATAGCATAAGGATGTGCAGTTGGATTATTATTCATTTCAGTTTACCTATAAGTCTTGAAACAGGATAATGTTCCGGGAACTTGATATCAGTCACTCCGTCGACAGCATAAATTTCCCTGTAAAAGTCTTCCATTGCCTTAATCGTGTCCTCCTCCGGTATCTTACTAGCAGCATGGATCCATAGCCGTCCTAAAAATCAAATGTTTGATATATCAACTAAAACATAACAACTTCATTCCTAACATAAACATGCAGAGACCTCACACATAACATATTTACTATTTTCTCTGCAACTTTCAAATTACTTCTCATGCTATTTTCAGTTCAAACAAATCAATCACAAGATGTTAAATTAGGGCTTTAGAATATGTCGCAATCATATACAATCAAAAACAATAAATTAGGGTTTAAGAAAAGACCTCTAACGGGAGAAGGCCAAGAGCGTCCTTCAATCCGCTTGATACCATAGACAAGAAGAGAAGCCCAAGGTTGGTGCATGGTGAGACACGGATTCGTATAGCTGACATTACCGCTACCTCCGCCTCCTCCTCGCATGACGAAGCGAGAAACTAAGCAACAATGGATCGAAACTGGATACAGTGAACTGACGCTAAGATCGCGAAGTATGCGATTGTCTACGAGCTTCTGTTGTGGCGAATTTAGGGTTAGGGTTTGTCAATTTATTTATCCCAAATTCAAGGGCAACAACTTCTCTGACCTCTTGCCATTTATTTCTTTAGTTACCAAATTACTAACAAAGAGAATGGATCAAATGAAAAATGATAGTTTGGTTATAAAATGTAAATAATATAAACCATCTATTTAATTACATTCGACGGTTAGAATATAATCTTATTAATTAATATATTAAATGACAAAAGGGTAATAATGGAAACATACATTAGAATATATTTACAAATATTTTAATTGAATTCAATCCCTTATTTTAAGCAATCGACCGACATTCAAATTTTGTTTTCCAATCATTCAATTTTGCTACATAGATTTTCCTAAATTTGACTCGATTGTTTCTCCGAATTCCTAAATTTTTAGAGGGTTGTCAAACACCCAGCATAATCTCATGGTTGAGTGATATATATTATGATTCACGATTTGATAGGATATGATTCACGATTTGATAGGATATGATTCAGGAATCATATGATAGCAAAATATGAATATAACCGAGAAAATCATGACTCGAGGATATGATTTAAAAATTACTATGTATTATATAGTATGGTCGTCAGTTGTGAGGGTTAAGGCCAAAACTTGCGCAGTTCAAGTTTGTAATAGTGTATGATTCATGAATCACATTATAGCAAATCATGAATCATAATATAACAAATAATGAATTATTGTATAACAAATCATAAATCATAGGATAGCAAATAATGAATCATAGTGTGCCAAATCATGAATCATATTATAACAAATCACGAATTATATGAATACAAACGTGATCCATATGTATGCAATTTGTGGATCAATACTTTTTTTTAGTCTAACAAAAATTTCTTACATCTGTTACAAGGAAGATGCTCTTTCAGATGACTGTAGAAAACCGATTGTGTCCAGATAGAAAATAAGATTTATTATGTAACCTACAACTCATCCTTGACAGCTGAGGGCTCCGTGTCTTCATCATCATTGTTTGATTTAGGTTCATAATGGGTTGAATTATCTTCTTCATGTGTTGAATCAGCTTCTGCGGATGTTTTTCCATCACTTGTGGTTTCAGCTTCCACTTACTCTATTTTTTACTCTTTCTCAACAATTGCATCGGTGAACAAATACACCGTTAAACGTTGCTCTCGGCGATTCTGCAGGATTGAGAGCTCAGACCGAATCCATAATTTGGGAAGAACACGATTTTCGGAATCACAATCAAAATCGCCTGATTTTTGATAAATTATTGGACTAATTTACTCTTATCGGAATTTCAATATAATTGTAATTAGACCCCAAATTAATAGTCGTCGGATCTGTCTTATTTAATTGTCTAGATTTGTTTATATTTTATAACTCAATCTTACTTTTCAACTGATCCTTACTCTTACTATAAATCTATTTTACTGACGTCAGCATGAATTCTTTATTTGCATATAAGATTCATTAAAGACAGAAAGTATATGTAAATTTATTTATAAAGTTACTTGTTTCACCAAGGTTTTTTATAAAATTTGTAAACTAAATATTATAATAACGGATAAGTCGATAATTTAATTCTATAAATTTTGTAACTAAAATACATATTTTTTCAACTACTTATACAAAAATCACAATGCTGCATATTCTTGCATTTTGTTACTTTTCTTCCTAATGCGAAAATTTATTGTAAATTTGCATATATTCACATCGTGAAAGGTTCTAGGAGGACATGCATCTTTTGGTAAGACGGAAGGACATGATCTCAGCCGTTGATTTTTATCAATCCAACGGTTGATATTGGTAACCGTCAATCACCAACTGGTCGTATTTTTTGCAAATCCAACCACCCAATTAATTACAAACCAACTTTAATCTCAACCGTCGAATTAATTAAATCAACGGCCAAGATTACGTCCTTGTGTCTCATAAAATTTACATGTCTCTTTAGAACCCAACTCTATTCACATCTTTTAATAATGGCCACAAGGGGTGTAACAAAGAAATCGGTAACGAATTAGGAGGGATCGTTACAGGAATCGGTACCCAGTTACGAAATCACTGCTTCCCAGTACCGGTTACAGATTTTACTATAAATAGTTAAATACTAAAAAATAGTTGCAGAAGAAACTGATGAACCTGAATCTGATGGAAGTAGTACAAATGAGAAGAACAAGATCAAGGCTAAAATGACCAAGGACAAGGGAAAAACAAAGATTCCATACTGAGCTTCGCAACTTGGAATTAAGAAATGCTGTTTATAGAATTTTTTGGTATAACTTGCTTTGTAAACTGAGTTTTGCTTATGGAACTTGTTGACAATTTATTTCCCAGCTTCCAAGTTTTTATTTCACGGTTTAAAGGTTCTTACATATTCCGTTACCAGCACCGGGAAAGTCCTGATTTTTTTACCGCTTTAAGTGTCGAATCCAACCGTTGCCCAAAACTGTATACTCTTAATGGTCCCGGTCCTGGTACTGGTAACTCTACCAGTACCTGTACCACAACCCAAAGTCCCGAAACACCAGAACTGGGACCATTTTTGATGAAAATCTCGGTACCCGATAACGGTTTCTCCCCTAACGGCAAGAGGTAAATTTATTTTCAGCTATAGTCAAACTCAAGGGAACGCTGGTGAACTCAAAAATTTGGCGCAAACTCGATTTCTGTCCATGGCTTTAATTTCCTGTATCAAGAACTCACAAGAATTCAGATTCTGTCCAGTTCATTTGGTTCTACAAGCTGATAAATGATGAGAATGAAAGACTTGAAATGTTTACCTGCATAATTTTCGGGGATAATAGACAAACATGAGCATGTCATCGACAGCATCTAGGGGCAGTAAAGGAGGTAAAAATCTCATTCCCAACTCGTTATGCTTTGTTATTTGATGGTTGACCATCTCGTGGATTGACGGTACGTCGTTGTGTACTGCAAATTTATCCCGAATCTCCTCCTTAGTATAGTAAAGGTAAGCTGGGGTCGAATCCACAGGGAACTGTGAGAAGTCGTCATTTATCTACAAACTAAACTGGGGTTGTGAGTATAAGCAAATAAAAGAAAGAAAACAGTTGCGCAAGTAATACTGGCGCGCGATCAGAAAGCAGTTATAAAAGATGTCAACAGAAACAGAGATGAGTTCGGTTCAGATTCTTCACTATGAATTTCTATGTTCATCATTGGTCACTAAAGATACATGATATATTGTCCACGTAGGTTAAGGTCCGGTCAAAGTTTAATAACCTACACATACATTCCGGTCAAAGTTCGTATGATATTATTACTCGGTCTAGTCTAATTAACCACGAATCCGGTCAAAGTAGTGATTAACTATTCTAGCTTTACTCCTATCATTCACAGTCACGTACCTCTAATAGTTTAACTATAGATAATAGATTCTATAACTAAGTCTGCGGTGCAAGGCTTCACTTAATTATCTAAACTAATTATCATGCAATTGAGCTTGGGGTAATAATACTAAACTTATCACGCAATTAAGAACAAAATCTCAAAATATATCATTCATAAATCTGAATCCAATCGAATTCAGTAAGTTAGCTAGACATACTGAATGAATACATCTCAAGAGTTAATATTGAACAACTGAAGTAACACAACAAATCTGATTGACGCGTCGTCTTGCACGCGTCAGAAGCTTGCGCACAGATCTCTCTCTGGTTTGGGCGGCTCTTCACGCACACATCCAATTTCCTTCAAGCTTTGTATTTATACTCTTGCCTTCTAGGGTTTCCACGAGAAAGTAGGCAAGAAAATATATTAGAAATCGTCTTTATCTCTAAAAATCAGCCTTGGAAATATCTTTATCTCTAAAATTCAGACTTAGAAATATTCTTTGCGCGTGAGGACGTCATCGCTCCGGATTTGTCGCTAGTTGTTGACGTCATCGCTTCCTCTGCTCTGCGCGACTCATACTCGCGCGCTCGTTGATTTTCAGCTCTCGTCAACTTTGTTGTTCTTTGAACCGAGATTCAGCCTTTTTGTTGCACTTTTGTTCTAACTCTTCTGATAAACCTGAGATACAAAACTACACCAAAAGTGTAATCTTATATTGAATATGTTAGAATTCTAAGCAGTGTAAAGGACCTAAAACAACATACGAAAGTGCCTTATCATGAACTAAGTCCCAAGACGAAGTGGGTTGGCCTAGTGGTTAGGCACTCACTACCTGTGCCAATAGGTCTCGGGTTCGAGTCATGGGGTAGGAGTGAATTCCGATGATCCTTTTATAAAAAAAAAAAAAAAAATGAACTAAGTCCCAACACTTGTTAGGCGTCAGGTGAATAAACACCTCGTCGGGGCAATTATCCATAGTTACCTGAAAAAAGGTAATATGCGTGAAAATAAGATATATTTTCTTTGAGAAATTTAGCGGAATATGTGAACACTTTTGGAAATGAAAGAAACAACGTACTGCGAACAAGGGGCCTAAGTTCCCTCCATCAAGAATTTCGGAGTAGTAAGTGCACTTCAACAACACTCTGAATCAAAAAGACATTGGGGATTCATATAATCACAATGAAGTTATGGAAATCAACAATAACAAATATAAAAAAATTAAATTAACAATACCTAGAATGAAGAAAACCTAAAGAAAATCAAGAATCACAATGTGGATGCATCCTCAGTGGCTGTTCAACTTCCCTAAAAACAGTAGTCAGTGTCTGATTATGAGTTGAGATTCTGAGAACAACTACAATTATCGGTAGTCTTTAACCCTAAGCAGTTTTACCCTTTTTGTGTTTCTTTTTTGAAGATTTGATAGCGGTTATAATGGATACATTTCGACTAAGATCTCATGCATGAGAATCATATTCTAATCAAAAAGACATGCTTGTCAATGATTGGGTGAAGGTGTCCTTTGTGACCTGTGCTACTAGTGATTAGAATAGGATTCTCATGCATGAGATCTTAGTCGAAATGTACCCATTGTAACCGCTATCAAAAAACAATAAAAACTTTACTCTTGCTTTTTTTCTTCTTATGGTGATTTTAGTTTAGTTCAATCGGTTGGGTTCAAAAGGTATTTATTTGCTATAAAAAAGGTATTTATTTATTTTGTTTTACAACTTTAACTTTTTTCTGAATCAGAAATAAATCAATAGGAATGGGTTCAAGAAAGATCATATCCCGTACGTTGATCTTTATTAATCTAACTATTGATATTAATAATCGTATTTTCAACCATTTATGCATTTTGCAAATTCAACCGCCTAATTTAATTAATTTTTTTTTAATATCGACCGCTAGATTAATCAAATCAACGATTGAGATTATTTCAATTCGCGTCTCTAGAACTTAATCCTAAATCAATAAATATACTTTCAAGGAGAAATTTTTGTTAGAATAAAAGATTTAATCTCATTCATTGATTTGATTAATTCAACAATTAAAATTAAATTTATAATTAAATTGAACATTGTATTTGCAAAAAAACAAAAACAACTAGATTTAACAATTTTTTCAAACACTAGAATGATATACTTTGGTTTATAGGAACTTGTATGACCTTCCCATACTTTAAATAGTCCTGTCCATATCCACAACTTGATAAGCAACATGAAGCATTAACTCTGGCTTACACGAAGACATACGTACATGTAACATTTGGATAAACAAACCAGAGGAGAGACTAGTTCGGTGACGCAGCTGTCGGGTTATTGCTTGGCAACGAAGGTACATCAGCACGAGTTTCTTCAGGAATTTTGTTTTTGTCATCTGCATGCTTTACAAAGTCTTCAGGTGTTAGGTGATAACCATGGCAGGCACATACTATTTTGATTTGGTTTGGGCTGAATCTGTATGTGACGCCGGAAATAGTTTTACCATTAGGACCTGAACCTTTGGTTGAAACCCAAGGTAGGTCTGGGTAGGAACCAGTTCCATCAAATTTTATATCAGCTGCAATTCCAGGCCTTATGGTTGAATTCATGATTGAGATACCTTCTGTAGGTATTGGTGTTGCAGGTGCATTCTTCATGGATGTGATTTCTTCTCCTATGTGTTGTTTGCCAACTCCTTTGGTTGGCTGTGTTACCCTTCCGTCCTGCATAGAACTTTCCAGGGTGTTGAAATGATGCGCTTGTCCAGGGCCTAAAACAAAACGAAACAAGCTCTCAGCTAAACACAACTTAGGGATGAAGAACCAAAACAATACGCTAATAATTTGTAGATCAATATGAATATGTTGAGCTCAGTGCACTATGTTTTGATGCTGGTTATGAAGATATACCTTGAGGTAGCTTCGACGAATTAGAATGATTTTCTGAGTTGGTGACAACCCCTAGAGTTGGCCGGGTAGCATAAGGTGGGTAGAGCTGCTGTGGACGAGGAAGTATACCCCAAGGGTGGTCTTTACCTAATTGTTGAGACTGAACCGGGTTGTAGCTGAATCCCATTGATATATTAGGTCCCATTTGAATAACTTGTTGTAAGGAGTGGCCTGAAGGTCCAGGCATGGTGACACAACCTGACTCCATGGATGATGAAGAAATTGGCATACTCTTCATATTGGGTTGATGGTTCCCATGGTGAACATTGTACATGTTAGTCCAAGTCTTAGGTCCATTCTCAGGCAAAATACTGAAACCCAGTTGCCCCGCTACAGAATTACTACGCGCATCAGCATGCTTCTGGAAACCAGACGTGGCTCCACCTTCGGATTGTTGACTAGATTTCGGATTGGGGTCTGCAGCAAACCTTGACATAGAACCATTAATTGCAGGAGTCAGCAACATCTTCATTATCTGCAGTCGAACCCTCATCTGTAGTTGTAATAGAAATATGAGTTTTTTCCTTGTCATATAGACTATCAACATGTGGCTCGCTCTCATGCTTCTTTTGATGGTTCAAATCATTAAAGATGGACTTGCGCTTATTACTTGCATCCAATAGATTCTCCTCCACTTCAGCTGATTTGTTCCCGTCAGAGGAGAGCATATCAAAGAACTTTTCTGAGGTCTAGACAATTCATTAATCATGCCAACGTTAAGTTCTCCACCATGACCGAATCTTTGGAAACCATCAACAACAGTTCTGGTTTTATTGTCACTCTGAATATTGGGGGAAGCATTAGCTTTAGCAGTTGATTTGGATGAGGATCCTCCACACGATAGACCCAATCCAAGATCAAGTCCAGTATCATTTTCCATCAAGTCAAAGGCGCGCAACTATCAGTTAACTATTAAGTACGCTTCTCCTTCTATACTTGCCAAGTTCATGTAGCATTCAGCTGCATTATAAGAAAATAACTAACTTTATCTGCTGCAAAAATGGCATGCAAAATTTTTCACGGGACTTCATAGAAAACAAGACAAATAACGATCAGTGTCAGCAATACTGGATTTACTGGATGGGCCGAAAGAGAAACAACAGGTGCCAACGACCAAAAAATGTTCCGAGTAGTGAGAACTGACCAAAATAAAAAAAACTAGTGATTCACATTTGTGCTTGTGCCGTACAAAACCAGTAAATTAGATGCAAATCACTAACAGTTTCCAATGATAGTACCGTCAGCACCCTAAATCAGTCAATCTGATAACTCGACTGAATGAACCTCACGCAGAATGAGGTTCAGTCTACATATAAGTTACATTTTCATCCGAGACTATTTAAGAAGATATTTCCACAATAAATCAAATGCCTTACGAAACTTGCCATTTTGGATAGATTAGCTGCAATGAAATTCATTCCCCAACAATTTCCTATCAATATCCACAGCTTCAAAAACAATAAAAACAAACTAAATTCCCTACCACAAATGTTAAAAATGCAATCTTTACTTCAGAAATGAATCCCAAATCATGAAAACATCAGTCAGAAACACATCAAAGATCTGACAAATCAATCACAAGAAAACCCCCATCACAAGTTTAAACAATCAGAAAATGAAACTAGAAAGTGAATCAAGAAATCAAACCAGGAGACGATGGAAGGAGCTTAGGGCTAAATTGGGAATCTGATTGCAGATTGGAGGTGGACCAAGAGAGAAGAACAATAATATTCAATTATTTAATGATGTTTTTATTTATTAAATTTCTTGTGACAAAAGATTGAATAAATAATTTAGTAAATAAATGAGTTGGCAGAGCGCACGTGAATGTTATGTGAATAGAATCTTCGATTTTCGTGCCAATAATGCCATACAAAAAATCTACTCCTATATAAATAAAATACCGAAACGACGTCGTTACATACTAGTCCGTTTTAGTCACGTGACGGGGGACGTGTAAACGAGGGATGACGCTGTGAAGATATATTTGAATTACGGGATTATACGGAGCAAAGCGAAACCCTAAAAACCAAAAATCGCAATTCATCGGCTGATCCGATGGAGGCGATCCTCATCGACTCCGTCAACACCAGCCTCCGTCAATTCATGTACCGCAACGCCATTTTTCTATGCCAACGTCTCTGCGCTGAGTTTCACTCCGAAGTAACTACTCAACTACTTTCCTCTTTCTTCATTTTTTTCAATTAATAAATTTGATTTTGATTTTTTTGCAGATTAATTTGCAGCTATTGGCGACTTGCTACTTGCAAAACAGTCAGGCTTATGCAGCTTATATTACTTTGAAAGGTAAGATTCTGTTTTTATAATCGGCAACATCTTATTTTATGTTTATAGTGTGTTGATTACGGCATTTTGTGTTTAGGGATGAAAGCGGCACGGTCAAGGTATCTTTTTGCTCTGTCGTGCTTTCAAATGGATTTACTTAACGAAGCTGAGCAAGCTTTATGTCCTGATGGTGATCCGAAGTCTGAGGTGTGAGTTCTTATTTTCTTAATTTGTTGTATCTCTATTTTTATAAATAAAAAAAGATTTTTCAGACTTCATTAAGGGTTATAATCTTTACAGGTTCCTGAGGGGGCAGCAGGGCATTACCTTCTTGGCCTAATTTATAGGTTTCTACTACCACACGTACTCTGTCTATATTTCTTTCTCTATTTTTTTGCCTGTCTCTTTAAGTTATTTTGATCTGATCTGTGTACTGACGCCTTGCAAGCGGCGTGGGATCTTTTTATTGTTTTGCTTACAATGCCATGTTATCATTTTAAAGTAGAATTTCTAGATAATGTCTTAAATCTCCTTCATTGGACTTTTGATAGTACATTTCTAATAAAATTTCCCAGATTCTAATATTTTAGTGAAAGTGATTTACTCACCAGGTATGCTACCTATATGATCGATTGTTATTATAATATTTAATGCAATTAATGTCCACCTCACGCAGTTTAGTGATTTTTCCATCTATTGCATCTCTTACGCTGATTACCTTTATTCACATTTTTGTTACTGGTTACAGGTACACAGATAGAAGTAAACGTGCAGTCCATCACTTCAAGCTGGCTTTACTTGTAGATCCATTACTATGGGCTGCATATGAGGAGTTGTGTGCTTTAGGTTAGTAACTTAGTAAGCATCTTAAGAGTGATGAATGAGTCCTCTAGGGTGAATATACAGTGACTAGGATAATTATTTTGCAATTAAGATTGTTTGCTACCCTGATAAGTTGCTTCATGAATCCAGGCAGGCATTTCATTATATCTTGAATTTGTGAAATAAAGGCCCAAGCGTCCATCTTATTTTGCAGGTGCTTTTGAAGAAGCAAATACTTGTTTTACAGAAACGGACACTTTGTCCATTCATAAGAGACTTTCTCGTAGATTTTCTTCTCAGAGCATCCGACCATGTCTAGATACGATTCTTAATCCTACTGAAGATTGCAACATGGAAGAGAGTAGTCCAACGTATTCTAAGCTCTGCCAGGGAAATGTTCTTCAATCTAGTCATGAGGACCGTCCCAGAGTTTGTGTATCTCAAAGTGTTAGTGGTCAGCCAACACAAAGTAATTTGTCCCACCTATCATACAACAGCACTCCTTCGCCAATTATTGTACAGGTGTTTACTTGGATTCAGCGATTTTCATATCGTCTCCGTCATCTTTGTGAACATTTTATTAATTTGTTTATCCATATGGCAATCATCACCACCGATTTTACGTGTATTTAGCAATGCCTGTAAACTAGAATCGTTACTGTTTTATGCATGGCTGTCCAATATGTATATGGTATGGTCATGTTTTTATTGAATGTGTTTCCTTATACAGTCTTCTAGTGTGGAGCCACCACCTCTATGCAGATACACGCAGCAAAACTGTTCAGACACAAATATACCAGGCACTGATTTATTTCCAATTGCTACTGCGAGGTCCACTAGTGAAGTGCCTAGATGGAAATTGTTAGATGAAGGAAAGTTACGAAAGGTTAGTCTGAGTTCAAAGAGAAACTGTTACAACTTACCATTTTAAAAGTCCATTATTTCTTTTTTTCCGAATCCTTTGTTTCCAAAATCCAGTTTTAATCTTTCTGGAACACCAACACGACATGATTTCCAAAATCCAAGATCTTTCTGACATGCTCTTCGTTGTGTGTATATGTAGATTTCAGGAAGACTGTTTTCTGACTCGGGCTTGCGGCGAAGCGTGAGACTGAAGTCAGAATCAGGATCTTCAGTTTCTGGTTCTCCAGGTGGTTATGGCAATCGAAATGATTCTGTGACCAGAAGTATCAGGGGCAGCAAGTCAACTTCAAAAGCTTCTCGTTCAAGAACGAATTGCAGAAGAAAAAACATTTCTGGTGCATCTGATGAAGGTGTTTTTCCACAAGTATTACACCGTATTTCTTTCTGTGAAAATGTTTGCCTTCAAAACAACAAACCTTGTCTTTTATAATTCTACCAACATGACTGGATAATCTAGAGTGATTCAGATATTATCGCAATGAGGCATTAGGTCAGCGAATAGGTCCTTGTTCAGTGCTTTTGAATGCTTGATCCTAATGCCATTGAAGTTTCTTAGGAGTGAACTCCGAGGAAAATAACATTTCTCAGACGAAACTACGAACCACAAATTCGACTTCGTCTTCACTTGATGAAAGTAAAACCCTCAATGAGACAGTGCATAATTTATTAGATGGGGCTTCCAAAGTGTTGGGTCTCTTGAGAACTCTTGGGCGAGCACTCAGACTTGCTTCGATGTACAGTTGTCAGGTACATGTACAAATATTTGTTGAATATAACCAATACATAAGTAAGACACCCATCGTTTACGATATTCTTATCTTACAGGATGCACTTAATATCTATCAGCAACTTCCCCAAAAGCATTATAACACTGGTTGGGTCCTCACCCAGGTATATTCACGGCAGTTACTGTTTTCAAACAGGACTTTTGACTCAATGAGAGCGCCAATCTTATCAGATACTTATGTTCCACTTATTTTGGATTGCATGAAATATTAAATATAATCCAGTGCAGGTTGGAAAATTGCACTTCGAACTGGTAGATTATGTAGAGGCTGATCGAGCATTCAGCCTTGCACGTCTTGCATCCCCTCATATTCTGGATGGAATGGATTTGTATTCGACAGTTCTTTATGTAAGCATTAAACCAAATGGATGGTGCAGCAATTTTACTAGTCGACTGTCTATCTGCATTTGCTTGTATATCAATTTACTTTCGATGTAATACTTTTGTGTAAGCTTCAGCCACATTCTGAAACTTTTTGTACTTGCAGCATTTGAAGGAGGATCTAAAATTAAGCTACCTTGCTCAGGAACTGATATCCACTGATCGCTTGTCCCCTCAGTGTTGGTAGAGCACTGAAGTCTTTAATATTGTGTTCTTATCAGCATGGAATGACATATTTAAGTGACTCATTTGACCATGTGGTTTCAAATAAAATATTTTCTCAAACTAACATCTATTGTTTTTATGCATACTCAATCCCTGTGCGATCCACTGTATTTAGCCCAAATACTCAAATAGTATATACCTTTAGGCAGGGCACTGCTTTACTTTTTAGTTCTCAGTGTCAATATTGGCCGCATATCCTGCATTTCATATCAGTTTTTAGCCTGGGGTTGCCTGTGTTGAGTAAAATGCATAAAGTTAAAGTTGATATTCTTGTCTATTTGACCTCTAAATAATCTCTGAAGCATGTTACTGACTTTCTTTTCCATTCTCTATGAATTGCATCAGAACTTCTTGCTGCATCAATTTTACAGAATCCACGTCTTTAAATAATTCTATGAACTGTCTGCAGGTGTGCAATGGGCAATTGCTACAGCTTGCAGAAAGACCATGAAACTGCGTTGAAAATGTTCCAACGAGCTACACAGCTGAATCCAAAATTTGCTTATGCGCATACCCTTTGTGGCCACGAGTATGAGAGCTTGCTTAAACTTTATTTTATATCTACTTCAGTTTCCTCTTATAATAATGTAAATGGTATAAACAATACAGATATATTGCGATTGAGGAATTTGAGAATGGAATAACGAGTTACCAAAGAGCACTTCAATATGATGCAAGGCATTACAATGCCTGGTATGGTTTAGGAGTGATATACCTACGGCAAGAGAAATTTGAATTCTCTGTCTACCACCTTCAGAAAGCTTTACAGATAAATACATGTTCATCTGTTATTATGTCATATCTTGGAACAGCTTTGCATGCCCAAAAGGTTTGCATTTCCAGTTTCTTTCATAACGTCCAGTTTGGCAGAGAAATTTTAAACCACATATCTGAGTGATGTTCTTTCCTCTCCCTACAGAAAACTTCTGAGGCTTTGAATTTGATGAATAAGGCTATTTTAGCTGATAAACGGAATCCGCTACCCATGTATCACAAAGCTAATATTCTCAAGGACATGGGTAAATGTGATGAAGCTTTACAAGTCTTAGAGGAACTCAAAGAGTATGCACCTCATGAGAGCAGTGTGTATTCGTTAATGGGTTCTATTTATAAACGGAAGGATATGCACGATCAAGCCATGCTCCATTTTGGAATTGCTCTAGACTTGAGACCTCCAACAACTGATGTTGCTACAATCAAGGTGGCAGTCTAACTTAGCCTTTCATTTTATATCAAAACTCATAGGCCACAACTAATGTTTGAGATGATAAGCTTTATACTCGTTTATCACTAGAAATTTTAGATAGGATCACGTCCTAGTGGCTTTTCATTCAATCTGTAGATCTGTTTCTTTGAGTATCTGCATCATTGATAAATGTTATAATTCTTGCTTAATCTGTAATGCTAATGATTAATGTGTAATTGATATATTGTTTTAAATTATGAAATTTCAGGTGATTCTTGTGATGAATCATTAGAATGTAGTATAATGAACTGATGAAGGAAGAAGAATTTTTAGTATCATATTAACAAACAGCTCAAGGGTAAATGTTATAGATATATGGAACCTTTAACGGCCATTGCAAAATGGCTTAATATATTGCATTATTCTGAGGTTCTTCAGCCTGTGTATATCAATATTTGTGATAAATACATTATTTATTGTCATTTGATTGCCTTCCAACTCTTGCTCATTTCAGGCTGCTATGGAAAGATTGCTTGTTCCTGATGAGATGGATGAAAGCATATAGAAATATGTAGTATAATGCATTTCTCAGCTGTCAATATTGAAAGTTATTTGGGAAGAAGCACTGCTTTATTTGGATTATATTTCCGGTGCATGTACAGATCGATACACACGGCGTAAAGATGATATTGGAGTAGCCAATTTGTAAATTGCATAGAAGCCTTATACCATTCTCCAATTTTGATACGTTGCTAAACAAATATTGTTACATATCTTTGGGAATTGAGTGATTAAATGTAGTGAATGTTTTCTGGCTAATTATATACTTACATGTAAGGGATTCAGTGGATCGTCCAAAGTATATAAAACCTTATACATCCTTGTTTTGTGGCAGGCTGAGGTCAAAGAAATGTTATTCCGATTTTTAGTTCGGGAAATTGGGAAAGTGTGTGAAGTGAACATGACTATATGATACACGGTACGAGACAGTATAGTAAAACTGTAAAAGGCTAAAGATGGTCAGGATTGAAGAAAATAATCAACCACTAGATTTTTGTTCTCTGCCTAAACTCGGTAGCTTCCGTTGGGAAAAAGGAATAAAGGATAACCAATTTACAGCAGAAAACAACATGAAACTTCACCGCACAGCAGCAGCAAGTACAGCATTAAAGTCTTTTGGGTCACATGTCTTGTATTTACAATAATAGCTTGTACCACTATTGCCGAATCGCTTCGTTCACTGTCTAGTTATGTATATATAAATTATATTTGTAATGAGCATTGGGTTACTCCTGAATCATTATTAGCTTACTCCTAGATATTGTGAGTGAGAGGCTGCGAGAAGAGCTGCCCCAATTCCTGATCCATCATTCGAGTGCACTATCACGACACTTTCTGCTATTTCTGGTCCAAGCAGTTGAGTGAGAGTGTTCTCCATGCAATTGCTGAATTTGGTATAGTGCTCAAATAGACCTCCATCTAATGCTATAACTGACTTTCTCTTCTCTCCAGATTCTGGCACAACATCTCGTCCTATTTTCTTCAGAATTCCTAGGATCCCAGCTGCAGAAAGTCGAGCTCCACGAGTAGCTACTATGTCACACAACTCTATAACAAGTTTTCTTGTGTTTAAAGAAGTATTAGTAATCTGCAAAAGGTAAAAAGGAATTAGAGTTCCACAATGGGATGCTTACACATTTTCAAGCTCAAAACATCGGATTTAAGAAAGAAAGAAAGAAAGAAAATAGCATAATCACAAAAAATTGGTGTGTCACCATATCGGTGAATAATTACATACCTCGAACACATCTCGTAATATGTCAGCCACCACCTTCAAATCTGGTGTTGTGTCGTGATGCATTCCTGACATGTTAGGAGTCCTGCGACACAAGAAATAATTAACTGAAACAAAATGGGCAGGCAGCTACATGATATGGAGTCTTTGGTGACCATTGTTGATTAGACTTAAGAGAGCTACTGTAAAATTGTACGTTTGTAGAAGACTACATCAATATTTATTCCTGATTTTTTGTTGTATTTACTGAAGGTAAATAAAATGAATCAGCTACAAAATCATCCCACAACTACAGTAAATGGGGTGTCACACAAACAACAGTAAGCAACCGTTAACATTACCCGTAAAAGTGATGCTTTTCTAACAAACCTTAAGATGAATGGAATTTTCAAATTTGCAGGAATTGTGTCGCCAAATAGAGCAGCTTCATCAGCCATCTTGTAAAGGACTCGCCGTACAATCTCCCCCAAGTACATGCCAGAAATTATTTTCTCAAAAATCTGGTAAAAAACGCACACAGTAGCTTTAAATTTTTCTTAGGTGGAAAATATAAATTATTTCGATACACATACTGATAAAAGTGTTTGCAGTTTGTACCTGTTCTCCGGGATTCAAGCTCTCAACATCCAATTCTTGATCTATTTCTGTTATTGGAAGGTGGGATGATCTAAAGTTGCCCCATTCCATATTTATAACCTACAGTTTCAAATAAATATATACGCCTTGATAGAATATTACGGAACACAACAAATCACTAATAATATAAAAATTATAGAACAAATTAGGGACTGCTAAATCTTTGTATAACAACCTATTGTTTTTTGTACTATTGAGCTGGTCACATATCAATTATCATTGTCGGACTCTCTATAATTTTTAGGATGCCTTTGGAGTCTGAATCTCAACATAAGGTTGCATATATTGAATGATCTTGTCCCAGTCTGCTAAATCCTTATATAACTTGTTATCTCAGGTCATCTCTGAGTTTTCTTTGTTGCACTTTTAAGCTTCTCGTTTTGGAAGACTATCGACAGCTGATGAATGCAACTAGGATTAACCTGGTGGTGCCCGATTAACGTTATGAAACTTAATTTTCAACATATTCTCTCCTAAGCCTCTAGCTATAGAATATAAGAGACAACAAAGTAACTGATGTGACAGATCCAACGACACGGATTACCATTTCTCCAGATTGGGGTGGATCACCATGCCACTTAGGAATAGCATTTGCCTTTTCGACATAAGCTGCATTTGTTCCTGTACCCAAAATCACAGCAGCAATTACATCCTCATCAAAGTATCTGCCTCCAGCCAATGTTCCGATTGTATCATTTACCTGTGAATTTCCGAAAATGATTATGCTGCAGGTTCCATAGAATAGTTGCCATAAATGATACATTTAACTCAATATAATTACCAATGCTGTCACTCGCATATCAAGGCCAACTCTTTCCATCGCTTTAGTTAATTCTCCGACCACATCTTCTCCAACCTAGAATCAAACGGCAGAAGGAAACAGTCATATGATAATACTCATTTCCCTGAAGTTAATATACCATGGATCAGCTGGTAGAACCATAATGCTTTCATTAATAGTCGTGGGGTGACTTAGAAATTAAAAAAATCAATTTCATTATATCATCTCACATGCGATGATTCTGTTATTTCAACGGCAATTGACTTTAAAATACCAGATTATTATGACACGTAAATTGTTTAACGGATTAACTGCATTTAGCATAAACAGAAAATGTAGTTTAATCTGAGAAGTCTATGGCGAGTTTAATTTTACCAAAAATGCAAGATATTTCTATACCGGTTTAGCTGGAATTAACTATGCGATTTCTAAAATGAAAGCATGCAAATCCAAATTCAGTAATGTTTTGTATAGAAAATGGCAAATTAAACTATGTAACATATAATTAAGGCACTAGGATTTACTGCATCGTCAATAGAGAATCCCTTTGTCCACTTGATAAGAGATCCAGTGTTAATTGATGTCTGTTTAACTGGGAATGAGAAGGTAAATCCCAACTCCCTCTGTTTCTCAGGAGATGCATGCAACCCTTCACTTTCGGTGGCAACAAATTTAGCAAGTGCTTCAGCAATGTAATCAAATAACGCCTGTGATCCCCCAATGCAAATATTAGTATAGCAGAACCGCTAAAGGCAGGTACCATCTTTAATTTTAAAACTCACCTGAGAGCTCCCAATCATCAAATGAGGTGGAATGGAAACTTCTTCGAATTCTTGCTTCACAACACGCCCCTCTTTGCCACCCAACAGTACACGTAACACACGGAAATTTGTTCCGCCAAGGTCTAATGCATAGAACAGTCCACTTTCTTCACTGCAAAAATTATAGAAGGTCCAATAACTACTTCAAAGTTCAAATCACCAGACAAGCCAAAAATGAGGATTATTCCTAAAAGTAGATAAACGGTACAAGTCCCATAAGATTTGACAAAAACCAACCATCACAAACTCATGACATAACGGGAAATGGGTATTCTTCCTCATGAAACGAAACTAATTCATTCATCTGGTTATTGGTTAACATATCAAATATAGACTCAATAAATCTAAATGTAATCATATTCCTCATTTCCAAGCAGCTTCATTTTATCACAAATGCCAAAGCAACGACATTTGAAACATGCACTTCAGAAAAGGACATACTTCAATCACCAGAACCAAGCATTAACACTTCAATCAACAAAAATAAATAAAACAAATTGGAATAACTGAAGTACCCAGTTGGGAGATTATCAACATAGCTGATAATCATCTTAAGCTTGCTTCCACCTTCTGAAGCAAGTCCAGCGTGCATCTCAACAGTCATAGCATCAGCCACTTGTCTCAGCTTTCCGATCGGCGTACGATATTTTTCCTCTAAATCCTTCAAAATCGCAATAGCCTTAGACAACTTACTAGCTTTTTTCATGCGCTGGCGCGCTATCAGAGCCGCAACAGCGCATACAGTCGCAGCGCCGATTACGGTAGCTCCCACAACCACCTGCTTCTTCCCCATTATTCAAATTAACGGCAACAATCCGGTCAATCGGAATCGATCCGATAACGGACGGAATAAAAGTGTTTACGACGGATGATCGGAAATCAGGCGATATCGACGGCGAAAATGGCGACGGAGGAGCCGAGCGCAAAATGAGACACCGGAGAGGATTTATTTTATTTATTTATTTTTCTAAATTGATATTTTTTTTTTTGATTTTTTTTTTAAAAATTGGTCATGGAATGGACAATTCCCATTCTCAAGCCAATTAATTTATTCCCCTCTACCCTACCCCGCAGAACCCCTGCCCTGCCCCCATCAGGAATCGAACCCGGATTGGCTCCAATGGTGGCCCTTTTACTCCATTATTTAATTCATTTTATTATATATTAACATAAATTTCTACTATTAATATATTTATAACCTCTGTAAGAAAATTGTGTGAAATAAAAAATAAAATATTCTACTTTTAACTGAAAAAAAACTTAAGAAAATTCCTATTGTAACCCTTTTTGTTAATTCTTTTTTTATAATATATTATTTGGTATTAAAAATGAGAATGAGATGCATGCATATCTGTTTAGCATTAGCATAAATCAAGATAATAATGTCGATAAAATTATCCAAATTTGGTAACCCAATAATTTAGCAGTAAAATATGGGTTTAAAGTTTGAAATGTTCAATGTTTGGTTGGCTGAAGCCATCATGGACTCTGGTGAGCTGCCACGTGTAGAATATGTTATTTGATTAATTAGAGACGTGACATGTTTGTTCACTAGTCAGCATTTTTTTTTTTGAATAAGGTGATTTTATTCAAAAGAGGATGAAAATATGAGGAACAAAGCACAGGGACACCACAACAACAACACCAGAACAGCACACAGACCACTCCAACCAAGGGAGACAACACCAAAAGAAAACACGCAGACTCACTCAAATAGAGCAGTCAAGGCAGGCACAACACACCACACAACATACACCCTGAAAGCACAAGACTCCCTAACTAAAAGTTATTGATACGAATAAGAATAGAAGACCAATTTACTTTGTCTCTCATTGTATCCATCTTCAAGGAAAACATTTTGATAACCTTATTCAGTACATGCTCTTCATTCCCAGCCGACGCTTTAAACAACATCTCATTCCTGCATTTCTGTTGGAGATACCGGTCAAAGCTCAGCTCCGCCAGAGCCGCCGCCGATGCTGAGGACGAAACAAGAGCCCGGGTGACCTAATTCAAATACAGGGCAATTTTGTAATAGTTTAATCTACAGGGGTGCGATTGTAATTATTAGAAAATATAGGCAGAATGTGTAATTACCTGAAACTGTGCAACTGTCTTATAACAGACATTGCCTCCATTTTCATTCATTCAATCAATTCACATTTTCTGCATTTTCATTTCTTCCGATCTGACTCTTGCTTTCGTGCCGGAGTTCCGGCGACTTTAGTTTGTCGATTTCTACATGGTATCAGATGTGGTTGACGCCGATCTAGCGCGATTCCGTCTCGATTTTCCTTAAATTCCAGTATTCCTGGTTTCTTGATCAAAAGCAGCAGCCATCAATGGATCCATCTGGTTCTCAAGCTCCTGCAGGTTCTGTAAGTCGCTCAAATACTGTTGATAATCCTTTAAATGATCCGTTGTACATTGCTTACAATGAAAACAGTAATATACCTCTTGTGACTCAAATCTTGATTGATGAATCCAACTTCGTAACCTGGAGGAAGTCCATGGAAATGTCCTTAGGTTGCAAGAATAAACTGGATTTTGTGAATGGTAAATGTGCCAGACCTGATGATGATCCTAATCACTTGGCAAAATGGTTGAGATGTAACAACTTTGTGTTTTCTTGGATAATGAACTCCGTTTCCCCTGAGATTGGATCATCTTTGATTCATGCTAAAGATGCTATAGAAGCATGGTCAGATTTGGCCATAAGATATTCAGTCTCAAATGGACCAAGAATCTTTGCCCTGCAAGAAGAGATTTGTGCATTTAAACAAGGTGAATTGTCTGTAGCAAAGTATCATGAAAAGCTTGCTCAATTATGGGGTGAAGAGGAAGCCCTAAACCCTCAAGAAACATGTTGTATGGGTACACAATGCAAGGCAACTATCTTCATGCGCAATAAGAAGGTTCTTGATAGAATCATGAAGTTTCTAATGGGATTGAACGAGTCACATCTTGCAATCAGATCACAAATCTTGGCAATGAAGCCTATTCCTACTCTGAATGAGGTATATTCTATGGTAACTCAAGATGCTATACAACGAGGATCTAGTAGGATTACTCACCAGGATGCATCAGCAATGTTTTCATCTCAAGGATCTCAGTCTTCTTGCAAAACACAGACAAGTGACAACAATAAGCAAGGAAAGCAGAATAGAGAGAACTTATTTTGCAATTACTGTCAGATGAAGGGACATACTAAAGAAAAGTGTTACAAGCTGCATGGTTATCCACCAGGGCACAAGTTTCACAAGTCAGGTAACAATCAGAATTCAAAGGGAAACAAATCAGCTAATAATGTTGTCACAGATTGTTCACAGGGTGATTCAGAGGGTCAGAAGGATCTGCATACTGTGAAAATGAGCCAAGAACAGTTAAGCAGGCTTATGGCTCTATTGAATCCATCTACAGACACACAAGGAGTCATGGCAGGTATAACTTGCTTAACTCATGCTAATATTTGTTGTGATAAATGGATTATTGACAGTGGTGCCACTGATCATATAACTCCCTACTCGCACTTATTGCATGATGTTATTCAGTTAACTGTCCCTTACAAAGTTTCTATGCCTAATGGAAATTGTGTCACAGTCACTCATAGTGGAAAGGCTAGACTCAACAGTTCAGTGATTCTTCATGGTGTTCTGTTAGTGCCAACTATCAATTTCAATTTGATAAGTGTGGCAAAACTGATCAGTGACTCACAGTTCAGTATACAGTTCACTAATTCTAGCTGTTATTTACAGGAAGCAACAAAACAGACTTCACAGTGGATTGGTGATTTACATCAAGGTCTATACATCTACTCAAGTGAAACAAGAAAATGTCTGTCTACTCAAAGCAGTAAAGATCTACTTAGCCTATGGCATAAAAGACTTGCTCATGTTCCATTCTCAAAACTTTCAAAATGTTTTCAGAAATACATTCCAAACCTGGTTTGTAAAACAGATATTTCTCATTGTGAGATTTGTCCTAAAGCTAGGCAACACAGATTATCCTTTCCAGAAAGTTCATCACATAGCATTAAAGCTTTTGATTTACTACATGCTGATATTTGGGGACCTTATGCAGTTCCTACAGTTACAGGGGCAAGGTATTTTTTGACATTAGTTGATGATTTCTCCAAGTTTACTTGGACCTTTCTTATGGCTACTAAAGGAGAGGTATCAGACATCATCATCAGATTTTTCAATATGATCCAGACTCAGTTTGATATAAAAATAAAAGTTATCAGATCAGACAATGGAAAAGAGTTTACTAGTGTCAAAATATCTACATTCCTACAGTCAGTGGGGTGCATACAACAGACTTCTTGTCCCTATAGTCCTCAGCAAAATGGAATAGTGGAACGAAAGCATAAATACTTACTTGAGACAGCAAGAGCTTTGAAGTTTCAGTCTCAGATTCCAGTTGTCTTCTGGGGTGATGTCATTCTTACTGCAACATATACAATCAACAGAATACCATCAGTACAATTGGGGATCAAAACTCCATTTGAGGTACTCTTTAACAAAATTCCTACTTATGATCATATGAGGATTTTTGGTTGTTTATGCTATATGACAGATAATACTCCTAAGACAAAGTTTGATGAAAGAGCTAAGGCTTGTGTCTTCATGGGTTATCCTTTTGGGCAGAAAGGATACAAGGTGCTAAACTTGTCCTCTCACAGTTTTCATGTTAGTCATGATGTGATTTTTCATGAGGATATTTTCCCTTTTACAAACCCTTCACACACACTTCCACATATACAGCCTAGACCAAATACACATACACTTCCATCTGAATTTTCACCTTATCCAGATTTTCTGGTTGATGACCTTCCTTCATCCCCTACACATACAGTCTCACCAAACACAAATCCACAAATAGATTCCCCCTGAGCCTACCCAACATATTCAGCCTACCCAACATACTCAGCCTACACAAATTACCCAACCTATTCAACCTATCAGAAAATCATCTAGAACACACAAACCTCCTCCAAAGTTAAATGACTACTGACGTGTGCATTACAGTCGAATAAACATTCCACCACGCAACTCAAAAAGAATTTATAAAACTAGGGGTGACCTAGTGTCGAACCCAAGGGAACAGTGGAATCAAGTTATATTTCAAACTCGATTACTAGCTTTTTAATTCTTTAGTTTCAATTACTAGCTTTAACTTTAGTTCTTAAGCGTCTTGTTTATTCAGAAGGCAGTGTTCAAAAGCAGTGATTAAAAGGCAATATTCAAAGGGCAATGTTTAAATAAAAGGGTTGTTATCAAATATTAAAAACTATGACAAGGATGAGAATCCTCTACTAATACTTATGATTTCACTCAAACAAGATATATAAATACTCACTCTCGAATGTTGCATTTATATTATAGTTATGAATTTCCTTCTTGATGACAATTTAATCTAGAATGCATAGTTATATGATAATATAAACCCTCACTCTCGAATGTTGGATTTATATTATAGAATTTAGACTGAGTAGCATTAGCATACGAATCCTCACTCTCGAATGTTGGAATCACACCTAAACATCTACTCAACTAGAGTTTCCTCACTCTCGAATGTTGGAAGTTCACTAGTCTTGTCTAAATACGCTTATTATTACATTCATGCACCAAATATCCTCGCTGCTCTCGCTTTGCTAATATACTTGATCTAATGGTTGTATTGAATCCTAAATAATCTAAGTTCACCTCTCGGTCCCCTCCCTAGATATACTACTCCGACCTACACTTCTAGATGTTTTGTCAGGACACCTATTTTATGAAGATTAAGCTCGGGTATGATTCAACACACAAATCATACAAGAATTGATTCATATAAATTAAATAATCATGTTCTAGTTATTCATAAGCATAGAGATTCATCAAATCCTCATCATAAAGAGAACTACTCACTCATCTCGAGTGATAATGCAAACATGATTCAAACAATTAAAAGTAAAACGATTGTAAATAAAACAAGAGTAAAGTTTAGAAATTCTCAGTGATTGATGATCCACGGTCGAGCTCCAAAGCTGCTGCTATTCTCCTCGGTATCTCGAGTACAAAACTTCAATAATTCACACGGTATCTTGAGCTCTCTCGGCTCCTTCTTCTTCTTCACTTGGTTTACTCGATCGGATCAATCACTATATTATTTCAGCCCCCGTAGGTAGCTCGGGCAGCAGCAGCCAACTTTGCTTTGAAGCTCTTGTGATGCTTATATAGTGTAGTTCATTAGGGCTCGAGTGACTTCAAAGGTCTTGCTTTAACTCCCTTCATAATTGGCCGAGTAAATGTAGAGTTAAGCTTATCTTCATGCATTTAATCCTCGAGTGGAATGAAAGGTTTGGCTTATCTTCATGCATTAATCTTGTATTAATCACTCGAGTTAATGAGTAATCCACACGAAGGGTCTTGGTCACGTGACAACTTGCTCGAGCACCATATTTACTCGGTCGAGTAACTTGAGTCTTCGGTTTTTGCTCGAGTAAGGTACTTTAGTGCACTCGGTCTAAGAATTGCAGAAATGCTCCAATTATGTCTGATTTAGGCCGAATTCACGTGCTTTTCCTCATATTTCCATTTATGCTCCTTCGTAAAGTGTAAACCGTGCTTTTGACCTGAAACATCAATCAAAGTATCAAAAGTAATATATTTTACATTTCATATGAAATAAGCATAAAAGTAGGGGCTTAAAATAGACATTTCTAACACTGATCAAAATACCCCACACTTAATCCTTGTTCGTCCCGAACAAGTATTAAGCTTATTTCTTACTCCTGAGATTTCTAAAGTTAATCTAATCCTAGTTCACTGTCGTAGAAAATCACGAATGCATTTAGCATATGCATTAAGCCTTTAAACCTCTAGGCTGCCCTAGCGGACGAGTTTTAGTCTCGTGAGAGTTTTCAGATAACGGAATACTCACAAATCCTGCACATCATCCATTCATCGTATTCATTTCATAGCTAGTCAATTCAACAAACATTCTTTTGCATATTCTTTAATCATAAACACTTCAAAGTATAGCTGATCATTCATGGCATGAAAAATATTGAAAATCACTTCAAATCACGATAGTCATAAATTTCAAAGTAACTCGAGCAATAAGAAACTAACCTTGGTTTGTCCTTTCTCTCCATTCCCAACTTACACCGAAAATCACAAAGTAAAACACAATATTCAAGAGGAGTTTCACCGAACCAATCACCTATGCTAGCAAGGGCTAGTCCATAAGGTCAAGGTCAAGAATTCTTGCCCAAGAATTAGACTACACGTCGTAATCCATAAGAGTAGAGGAATTCCGGATGATTACCACATATTTCATGAATTTTTCTTTCAAAAGCATGTCATGCCTACGTACATAAGTACAAGGATCGTCCCTAAGCAATTCTCAATGGTTATCATTCGACAGCTTCACTCGAGTCGCAAAATTATTTAGGCAACAGCAAGGACTTAAGTGGGGAAACGAATTAATTTTTTTTTTTTTTTCTTTTATAATTTTTTTTCTATATTTTTTTTTTCAAAACAAATACTTTCAAGGGGGAACTTACCTTCCTAACCCTCGGCAATTGTTTTCTTGTTTTGTCAAAGCAGATACTTTCAAGGGGGAACTTACCTTCCTAACCCTCGGCAAATGCTCGACTTTATTGGATAACCCCACACTTAAGACTTGACTAGATGCCAAAATATTAACTCGAGTGTTACAACAAATGCACCATATATTACGAGATATGCTTAAGTCACCTAAAGGCAATACAATAGCTTTATGAAATATTATCCATGTTTCGTTCAAAATTTTCCTCTATGAAATTGGATAAAACTTTGCTTTTCTCAAGGTGTTATGTCAAAAATTTCTAAGAAAAATCAAACTAGGCAAGCTCTTAAGTTAAGTCACAAGAAATAAATTTTCTATCATGAAAGTCGTTCAATTCAAAAATTTCAATTCATGAGTTTCTCAGCAAACATTTTTAATCTAAGTTCGATCTTTTTAGCATGTTTAATTGACATTTTTCAACGTGTTTTCATTTAAATAGTAGGATGTATGCAAATTTTTAAAAGTATGCAATGTATATATCATGAAAATTTGTATGCATACTACTCCCCACCCCACACTTAAAAATTTGCTTAGTCCCTAAGCAATAAATTAAGATTAAGGTGTAGAGATACTTAGCTGGTTATCGAGTATTTCGTTCTTGACATTTTCTTCGTATCTTGACTTTCCAATGCGCTGCACATCTATCATTCTTGCAATGCTAACAAAGATTTGTCATTATATAACAAACAAAGAAAAATATGATAGATAATCAATTTAAAATGTTCAAACAAGTGCAAATGTCAAGTACTCGATCAATCTGTGGTCTAGTTGTGAAAGTTTATTGGTTTTTTATGGGTTGTGTTGATTGTTCGTTTAGGAGATACCGGGTGTTTCTAAGGATTCGGAAGTTGTTCATTATCTGACCTATTCGTTGTCACCTACGTTATCCTCTGCATCTACGAATTCTTCGTCGTCTTGAGCGGTCTCTTCGGTCGAGTGATGCAATATAGGTCTAGGTGGTGATCGGTATCCTTCACAAACAAAGTTTCCATTCTTTCACAACTTCTATCTTGTTCTCCTTAACTCGACCACTCTCCATATGGTCTTAAGTGAATAAATAAACTCGGTCGAGTTAGGGTTTTGTTTTGTGTAGTTGGGCTAGGTTTGTGTTTAATGTTTAAGTGATATGGCCCAATAGGTTTATTCGGTCGAGTGAACCAGATGACTCGACCGGATGGAAGATTTTAATTTCGGTTTAAGTTCAGGTTCACTCGGTCGAGTGACATTCTTAGTTGGTCGAGTGGGCTCGGCCAAAATTCAGAATTTAATTGAGAGTTTATTTTTTTGTTCAAGGTGTTTTAATTCTGAATTTTATTTTTAGTAACCCTAAAATTTGGTAAGAGATAAATTTCTTCTTTATTGAATTTCTAACTTTGTTTTCCAAACAAAGACATAATTATTTGTAGAAGAAATAAGAAACTAAGGTTTAATCACTCATCAGACTCGATCTCTATTGGTTCTCCATTCGACTTGCGAAATTCTTTGATAGTCACCCTACGAACCTCATACCACTCAATACCCGAATTATTTTTCTTAGGCTTCTTGGACTGCGTTTTGCTCGAGGTAGCTTTTTCCTTACCCTTATCTTTGCTTGTATCATTGAAGTTCCCAACCGAGCGCGCGTTCTCGGAGGGGTCTTCTTCCTCAGTTACTTCCTTATAGGCAAATTCCAATCTGGCGGGTTTTTTGGCGAAGAATGCTAATTTCCTTAACAGGTTAAAGTCCAATTCTCGAAATTCTGTGTATCTCTCGGGTAGAGTAAACTGACAACCAATGGCTATGCTAGTGATCAATGAAGTACAACCCACGTACTGTGAAGAGTAGTATGCCTGCTGCATACCCTTGAACATAGTTGTAAACACATCAAACCAATTGATGTGTTCATCTTGGTCGAGTGCCCACATAATATTCAAGTCCTCTCGGGTAACTACATCAACAGTTTCGGGTTGGCAATTAATATTCGTAGCAATCAACGATGCACGTACTTCCAAACGGGATTCTTAATAGAGGATGGTGAAGGGTAGTCTGGTAATGAAATCTTGGCGGCTAATGTCTTTCCAAATCTGAATTCTTTGTTGTTCCGTAGCCAAGTGACAAAGTCCTCCTTCAGGAAATCCAAGATGTCTATATGCTTCTTGTCGAGTCCAATAAAAATCCAAATCTTGAATTCTGAATTTCCATCCTTCATAATCATATGCAAAACCTTCTCCTTCCACAGGTTCAAACGAAGCAATGAACTCATAGACAAGTTCCTTATAGCATTGCTTGTTGAAAACAACATCCACATCGAGTGCAGCTCGGTTAAACATGTCATAAACTTTGGCACTAATGCCAAGGCTTTGCATTGTCTTGTCATGAAGGGCTATCGAGCTCACTAAAGGCTTGAGTCGGTTTGCATCTTCAAATAATCTTTCATAGGTTCGTGCATGGTCTATGTTGTCAAAATTTGGTGGGTAGGATGGGTCATAGGTGTGAACAAACTCAACATGAGTTCTTCTTTGGGAAGGTGCATTGGTGTTTTTGGCTAGTAGGTTGGATTGAGACATGTTGCTCGAGTATGTAGAATCGGTCGAGTATGGTGATTGGTCGAGTATGGTGATTATGCCATGCTACTCGATCGGTTCTTATATTAATATAATTTTGGAAGCTCTAGGGTTACTCGAGTATTTACTTACCTAATAAAGTGTGATAAATATTTGTATATCAAGGGTTTCTAATAATGGAATATTAAATCAAAGATTTAATCAAAGATTTAATCAAGGATTTAATATATGGAAGTTATGAATATTTATTAAGGTTACTCGAGATATTTTGTTTTTAGGAAAGTTGGGCTAGGTGCTCGAGTGGGCTTTGGTTAAAATCTGATTTTTCTAATTTGGGTCGAGTTGTTTAAGTGTTGGTATGTTACTCGACCGAATGATCCATAGATTCGGTCGAGTGAAGCAATGTCCTTTTGCTTCACTTTGCGCTCTAAAACTTGGCGATTCTAAGGGTAAATACAATTAGAGAAATGTACGCGCAAGTTCAAGTTAACAACAAAGTACCGCAAACGGTACGTCCAAAAGTTCAACAACAAACACAAAAAACAACTAAAAGAGGCTTTCCTAGCACTCTTCCCACTCGAAGCTCGGTCCTTCGTTCATCTTCTTCTTTCCTTTCCGGTCAGCGCGCTTGGGCATTTCCTTTGTACATACCCATTCCTTGCTCCTCCTATCCATGTCATAGTGACCAAACGGGCGGTATCGAGCGGTCTAAAATCTCCCTTTTTAAACAAAAATATGAGCGTTCCGCGAGGCAAGAGATGAAAGATGAGCAACCGAGTGCTTTGCTCTTTTCCTTAGGGTTGATCATCTTCTTGAACCGCTCGGTGAAGACATAAAACCAATCAATGGAGTCTCCTCGCTCCATGAAGTACATCAAATCCAAGTCTTCCCGAGATACCCGAGCACCTTGGTCAACACGAGTGTTGATGTTCGTAGAAATAATCCGATGGATGTATTTCCATACTCCATCCGTTAGGCACTTGGGTGAGCAATTAGGGTCATATTCTCGCATACCGGTTAGCTTCCTCCATACTTCCAATCTCATCTCATCCGTGCAAAATGGAATAACACCTCCGGGAGAGAACCATTCTCCGTCCATCCTCCTTCTCCTCCTTTAATTCTTTTCCATTAATCTCAAACTCCCACGACACACACTCATTATCATTATAGAACGGTTCAAAACTTGAGAAGAACTCGACACAAGGTTGGTGTGTCGGCTTCCCCATCAAATACTCCCACTCGATCAAACCGGCATTGATAAATATATTGTCCACAATCTCATAAATTCCAAGCTCAATCATAGTAGGTTTGTGAGGTGCAACGGCTTACCACTTCCTTCTTGTCGAGCCAAAAAGTCTTGAGTAATCCTTGTTTGAAATGGTTTCCTAAAGCTAAGTTCCCCACACGGGTTGAAAACCGTAAATCTCCTTGCTAGGGATTTTGTTCTTCCCATGCTTGATCCTTGTCCGCTCGACATTGTTGAGAAATTTAGGTTTGAGGGTTTGGTCGAGTGAATCGGTGGCTAGGGATTTTGGATCTTGAGAGTGATGTTGAAGCGGTCGAGTAGGTGGAGTAAAGGTGGTCGAGTGATGTTTAGGGTTTTCTAAATTGGACCAATTTCCAATGGGTCCAATTAAATTGGTCTAATTAAATTAGAACAATTTCCTATATGACCAAATTTAATTGGTCAAGTTGGTCCAATGATATTTAAATTCTAATTTATAATTTTTTTTTTATTTTGTTTTTGGGTGGTGTGAATCGGTCGAGTAAAATTTTTACTCGATCGAATGAGGGGGATTAAATTATTTAAACGAATTTATTTAAGTTTTTTATGGTCGGTTCAATTCGGTCGAGTAAGAATCTTACTCGATCGAATGAAATAGGAATTCATTTAAATTGCTTAATCTATATTAATTTGGGTCACGTGACTCGGTCGAGTTGGTGGTTTACTCGATCGAGTGAAAGAATTTAACCCCGGAATTTTCCCAAATAATATTCTACCCCACACTTATTTTTCCTAATCTAAAGAATATACTTACTCTAGAAAGCAATAAAGTGCGGAAAAAATAAATGCGGAAAAATAAATACTTACTGGCCTAGATTAACGTCCTGGCAAGGACGTAGCCGTGTCTTCATATAAAGAAACACACTCAGAAGTCCTTTGCTAGGATCCCTTCTCGAGAGGATATGCTCCACTTCTTAGTTACCCGACCTCATAGAGATTGAGTTGCTCTACTAGATAGCATTGGTCTCCAGCATGATAAATCTTCAGTCTATGTCCATTGACCTTAAATGTGTTTCCTTCCTTGTCTAATAATTCCACGTGTCCGTCGTCAAAAACTTTAGATATCTTGAATGGTCCGGACCACTTGGAACGTAATTTTCCTGGAAATAATCTCAACCTAGTGTTGTAGAGTAGCACTTCGTCTCCTACTGAATCTCTTCTCAATGATTTTCTTATCGTGCCACTTTTTTGTTTTCTCTTTGTAGACTCTCGCGCTTTCATAGGCGTTTAGGCGTATCTCCTCGAGTTCATGTAAGAAGAATACGGTGTTTCCCTGCAGCTCTAGTATCGAAATTCATCTTCTTGATAGCCCACATGGCTTTGTACTCGATCTCTACCGGCAAGTGACAAGCTTTTCCAAAGATAAGTTTGTATGGAGACATACCAATAGGGGTCTTGTAGGCTGTCCTATAAGCCCATAGTGCGTCATCTAGCTTCGACGCCCATTCCTTCCTTGCTCCTGAAATGGTCTTTTCTAAAATAGCTTTGATCTCTCTATTTGAAACTTCTACTTGACCACTGGTTTGGGGATGGTAAGGTGTCGAAATCTTGTGATATACTCCATGTTTTCGAAGCATCTTCTCGAGTTGTTTCTCCTTAAAGTGCGTTCCATTGTCACTAATGATAGTTCGAGGTACACCATATCTAGGAAAATGATCTTCTTAAATAATTTCTTTACGGACTTGGCATCGCATGTGGGTGTGGCTATGGCTTCTATCCACTTAGACACATAGTCAACCGCTACTAGAATACTTGTTTCCGTAAGATGAAGGAAAAGGTCCCATGAAATCAATTCCCCATACATCAAAAATTTCTACTTCGAGTATACCCTTCTGAGGCATCTGATCTCTCCTCGAGATGTTTCCCGATCTTTGGCAAGCGTCGCACGATTGAACATACTTATGAGCATCTTGAAAAATAGTTGGCCAATAGAATCCCGACTGCAATACTCGAGCGGCTGTTTTGGATGTGGATCCGTGTCCTCCCGAGAATGAAGAATGACATTCGCGTAAGATTCTATGTTGATCTTTTTCTGCTACACACGTACGATATATGCCATCGACTCCTAACTTATAAAGATAAGGTTCGTCCCAATAGTATCGAGTAGCGTCTCGGAGAAATTTCTTCTTTTGTGCATACGTGATTCTGGTGGTAGCGTTCCACAAACAAGATAGTTCACAAAATCTGCGTACCAAGGGTCTTTGTTTGAGCTGAGTCTATGGATAAAAGTATTCTCCTAGGAATGAATCCTTGATAGGGTCTCCACTTCCTTTATCTCTAAGGTAGTCTCGAGTCTAGATAAATGGTCGGCTACTACGTTCTCGACTCCTTTCTTGTCTCTGATCTCTATGTCGAACTCTTGCAATAAAAGGATCCATCTAATAAGTCTTGGTTTTGCGTCCTTTTTGTTCATCAAGTATTTGAGTGCTGCGTGATCCGAGTAAACAATGGTCTTTGATCCAACGAGGTATTGTCTGAATTTTTCGAATGCGTAAACTACCGCTAACATCTCCTTCTCGGTTGTGGTGTAGTTTTCTTGAGTTGCATCGAGTGCCTTGCTCGTGTATTGAATGACATGAAGACGTTTATCAACTCTCTGTCCGAGGCATGCTCCAATCGCTCCGTCGCTTGCATCGCACATTAGTTCGAACGGTAAATCCCAATTTGGTGCTCGAACGATCGGGGCGGTTGTGAGTAACTTCTTTAACGTCTCGAACGCTTCATGACATTTATCATCGAACACAACTTAACATCGTTAGCGAGAAGGTTTGTGAGTGGTTTTGCTATCTTCGAGAAGTCTTTGATAAATCTTCTGTAGAATCCGGCGTGTCCGAGAAAGCTTCTAATACCTCGTACATCCTTAGGCGGTGGGAGCTTCTCGATCACCTCGATCTTGGCTTTGTCGACTTCTATTCCTCGTTTTGAAACTAGATGTCCGAGCACTATTCCTTCTTGAACCATAAAATGACATTTCTCCCAGTTTAGAACTAGGTCCATTTCAATGCATCGAGCTAGTACTTTTGATAGATTCGATAAACAATCGTCAAACGAGTCCCCGTAAACTGAAAAATCATCCATAAAAACTTCCATAGTCTTCTCGAGGTACTCGGAGAAAATGGACATCATACACCGTTGAAAAGTTCCCGGAGCGTTGCATAACCCGAAAGGCATTCTTCTATACGCGAACGTTCCATATGGACATGTGAACGTGGTCTTCTCTTGATCCTCGGGGTGGATAGGTATTTGGAAAAATCCACTATACCCGTCGAGGAAACAAAAGTACTCGTGCCCGGAAAGTCTTTCCAACATTTGATCCACGAATGGAATAGGGAAATGGTCTTTTTTAGTTGCTTTATTAAGTTTTCTATAATCGACACACATCCTATATCCGGTTACGGTTCTAGTGGGATTAATTCATCATTTTCATTTTTAACTACGGTTAATCCTCCTTTCTTTGGAACGACGTGGATTGGGCTAACCCAATCTGAATGGGGATCGAGTATATGATTCCTGCATCTCTAAGTTTTGTTATTTCTTTCAGAACAACTTCACCTAATTTGGGATTTAGTCTCCTAAGAAACTCCCTAGATGGTTTTGCGTCATCGCATAAACGAATCCTATGCATGCATACGTCGGGACTAATTCCTTTTAAATCATCTATAGAGTGTCCTATAGCATCTTTATGTGTACGTAAAACATGCATGAGTTTCATAGTTTCATTTTGATTTAGCAAAGCACTTATGATTACTGGCGAAAATTTTTCTGAAACTAAAAATTCGTACCTTAGATTTGGTGGAAGAGGTTTCAATTCCTGACCAAATTCATTACCTTTGCTCGAGTTGCTTATGATTGTAATTCCTGCTCGGTAGTTCTGCTCGGTCATTCTGCTCGGTCAAATTCTGCTCGTCAAATTCTGCTCGAAATTCTGCTCGACCGAAAATGACTCGGTCGAGTACTCGGTTTCATCCATGAGATTCAACATATTTTCATCTTTCTTTCCTTCACTTTCAAGAAATGTTAGCACGGAAATATCAACTATATCACTATTTGAAACATTAGCATCAAACAAATCACAATCCAAAGAACAAGTAGGTGCTTTCATCATTTTAGAAAGATAAAATTTTACCTTGTCCTCACCTAGGTCCAACTCGATTGAACCATCGCCACAATTTATCAATGCCTTGACTGTGTTTAAAAATGGTCTTCCCATAATAACAGGAATTTCGGCATAAGGGTTATCATCCATTTCTAACACATAAAAATCCACAGGAACATAGAATTCTCCAATTTTAACAGGCATATCTTCTAACACACCAATTGGTACTCGTTTAGACCTATCAGCTAGTCTAAGAATTAAAGTGGTGCTAGAAAGTTCTCCTATTCCTAATTTTTCATATAAGATAAATGGCATTATGGAAACTCCTGCTCCTAGATCACATAAGGCATCATCAATATCTATATCTCCTACGACGATCGGTATAGTGAATGAACCATAATCTTTTTGTTTCTTAGGCATCTTACGTTGTATTACGGCACTAGAATTAGGTCCTAAGGCAACATGGTCTACATCACATAATTCACGACGATGAGTTATAATATCTTTTAAGAATTTAGCATAGGTGGGCATTTGAGAAATTACCTCTGAAAATGGTAGAGTGATGCTAAGCTTTCCGAGAATTTCAGCAAACTTCTTGAATGCGGCTGTTTCTTTTACCTTCTTTTGTCTGTTTGGGAATGGAAGTGGTGGAACGTAAGGTGGTGGTGCTACGTAAGGTGGCTCACTTTCCTTGTCCGTGGCTTCCTCTTCCTGCTCGGGCTGCTGAGTGTTACTCGGTTCATCTTGCTCGGCTGAATTTGTTGTGCTTTCTTTGGTCTTGGTCCTTCAAGCTCCTTACCACTCTTCAAAGTGATAGCGCTTAAGTCGGCTGAGTTTATTTCGGGTTGAGAAGGAAGTTTTCCGGGATTCCTTGAATGCGTTGAAGCGAGTTGCGCAAACTGTGTCTCAAGCATCTTCTGTTCGGCTTTTCCTTGTTGGATTCCTCGAAATATTCTGAATGTCTTTGCTCTGTTGTGCTTGAGTAGCTATCATCTGAGTCATTAGTTGCGCTAAGGTGGTTCCTCGGATTTCTTGTCTTCCTTCCTTTGGTTGAAATTGTGCTCGGGCCATAGTTCTGACTCGAGGCTTGGTTGCTCGGGTAGTCTCCTCTAGCTTGGTCTCTGGGTAGTATTGAGACTTACCTGGGTTTAGGTTATTATACCCTTGAGTAGGGTATGGTGGTTTCAAATCTGAGTAGAATCTAGTCTGCCTTTGTTGAGGGGGTACGTAGGATCCTTGTCCTCGAGCTATGTAGCTAACGTCTTCTCCTCCTTTAGGTCCGTAACCTTCTTCAGTGTGCTCGCTAACCTCGTAACGTTTGATTGTGTTTTCTTCTTATCTAAGTTAAGGTTAGAAAGGGTTTGCACTAAAGAGTTAACGGTTTTTGAAAGGTTATTAAAGTCGGCTTTCGTGACTGAATTCGTACTCGGCTCAAGTTCCTCCTTCTTTAGATGGTTTCGGTCTCCACCCCATTGATGGCTGTTCCATGCGAGTTTCTCTATAACCTTGAATCCTTCGCTCGCGGAGTCCCATGATGCTTCCTCCGCTTCCTTGATCCATGCGTAATCGGCTATTCTCGTCCATTCCATCGTAGAACATCGACAACAATTCCCATTTGTTATATCCATGATGAGGACATTCGCGTTGAAGTCCTTTGAATCGTTCGTACGCTTCATAAAAAGATTCATTGTTGCCTTGCACAAATTTGTTAATTCTATCCCTAATACGTTTTACCTTTGCAGGGGGAAAGTATTGGTTTACGAAAGCTTGGGCTAAGGCGTCCCATGTCTTGAATGTGTTCGGCTCGTGTCCTTGAAGCCAATCTTTCGCTCCATCGGTTAAAGAAAATGGAAATAGCTTCATGTAAACTATTTCTCTAGGTACTCCTGCAAATTTATACGTACGGCATAATTCAGTAAAATTATTAAGATGAACGTGAGGGTTACCGTATCCGTCGAATGATTCACTCTTGATCATTTGGATGAGTCCTCCTCGAAGTTCAAAGTCATATCCTTCTTCATTGGAATGCGAATGGAGAATCATAACTTCCAATGGTTGGAGTTATGTAGTACTCGGCTGGTTGCTCGACCTCAGCCCCTGCTCGAGCTGCTCCTTGCGGTCGAGTAAGATTTTCCATATCTGGTCGAGTAAGTTTTTGATCTCGGTTTCTTCGGTATTGTCAAAGGAAATTCCACGAAGTTGAGGTTAAAGGTCTAGAAGATCTCGAAGAGCTAGAACTTGAATTTGTGACGTCCACTTGCACCTTTTTCTTCGCTTTAGAGTTTGATTGCATTCACCTACAAAAAGATGAATTTTAGTAATAGCTAGAAAAATAAGCAAATGAAAGTTTTTATTATTACTACTATTTTTTTTATTTTTATATTTATTATATTTACGATTTCGAGTAACTCGAAATCTAGAACTAAAAATTAAACTAGTGAAAGATTTTAAAAACTAAAAACTAAACACCGTTCCCCGGCAACGGCGCCATTTTGACGTGTGCTATAGTGAATAAATATTCCTACACGCAACTCAAAAGAATTTATAGAACTAGGGGTGACCTAGTGTCGAACCCAAGGGAACAGTGGAATCAAGTTATATTTCAAACTCGATTACTAGCTTTTTAATTCTTTAGTCAATTACTAGCTTTAATTTAGTTCTTAAGCGTCTTTTTATTCAAAAGGCAATGTTCAAAAGCAGTTTTAAAAGGCAATATTAAAGGCAATGTTTAAAAAAAGGTTGTTATCAAATATTAAAAACTATGACAAGGATGAGAATCCTCCACTAATACTTATGGTTTCACTCAAACAAGATATATAAATCCTCACTCTCGAATGTTGATTTATATTATAGTTATGAATTTCCTTCTTGATGACAATTTAATCTAGAAGTGCATAGTTATATGATAATATAAATCCTCACTCTCGAATGTTGGATTTATATTATAGAATTTAGACTGAGTAGCATTAGCATACGAATCCTCACTCTCGAATGTTGGATTCGCACGTAAACATCTACTCAACTAGATTTCCTCACTCTCGAATGTTGGAATTTCACTAGTCTGTCTAAATACGCTTATTAATACATTCATGCACCAAATATACTCGCTGCTCTCGCTTTGCTAATATACTTGATCTAATGGTTGTATTGATTCCTAAATAATCTAAGTTCACCTCTCGGTCCTTCCCTAGATATACTACTCCGACCTACACTTCTAGATGTTTTGTCAGGACACCTATTTTATGAAGATTAAGCTCGGGTATGATTCAACACACGCAATTATCATACAAGAATTGATTCATATAAATTAAATAATCATGTTCTAGTTATTCATAAGCATTAGAGATTCATCAAATCCTCATCATAAAGAGAACTACTCACTCATCTCGAGTGATAATGCAAACATTTCAAACGATTAAAAGTAAAACGATTGTAAATAAAACAAGAGTAAAGTTTAGAAATTCTCAGTGATTGATGATCCACGGTCGAGCTCCAAAGCTGCTGCTATTCTCCTCGGTATCTCGAGTACAAAACTTCAATAATTCAACGGTATCTTGAGCTCTCTCGGCTCCTCTCTTCTTCACTTGGTTTACTCGACTAGATCAATCACTTTATTATTTCAGCCCCCTAGGTAGCTCGGGCAGCAGCAGCCAACTTTTTTGAAGTCTTGTGATGCTTATATAGTGTAGTTCATTAGGGCTCGAGTGACTTCAAAGGTCTTGCTTTAACTCCCTCATAAATGGCCGAGTAAATGTAGAGTTCTTCCTTATCTTCTCATTTAAATGGTGGAATGAAAGGTCTTCATTTATCTTCTTGTATTAATCACTCGAGTTAATGAGAATAATCCACGAAGGGTCTTGGTCACGTGACAACTTGCTCGAGCAGTATTTACTCGGTCGAGTAACTTAGTCTTCGGCTGTTTTTGCTCGAGTAAGGTACTTTAGTGCACTCGGTCTAAGAATTGCAGAAATGCTCCAATTATGTCTGATTTAGGCCGAATTCACGTGCTTTTCCTCATATTTCCATTTATGCTCCTTCGTAAAGTGTAAACCGTGCTTTTGACCTGAAACATCAATCAAAGTATCAAAAGTAATATATTTTACATTATAATCATATGAAATAAGCATGAAAGTAGGGGCTTAAAATAGACATTTCTAA